>LNAC01000644.1:191435-232672 GCA_002007465.1 Ailurus styani | reverse complement strand
GCTGCACCAGCTTGCATTCCCACCAACAGTGTAGGAGGGTTCCCCTTTCTCCACAACCTCGCCAACATCTGTCGTTTCCTGACTTGTTGATTTTAGCCATTCTGACTGGTGTAAGGTGGTATCTCGCTGTGGTTTTGATTTGTATTTCTCTGATTTGGCTTTCTCTTGTATTGGATCTTGTTTCTCCTGTTCCATGTTTCATCCTTCTGAGTTCTTTCTCGTTTTGATGGAGAACATCTTGTTGCTTCCTAAGAAAAGGTATAAGGGAAGCTTATTTCCTGAGATTTTGCTTGTCTCAAAATGTCTTTATATAAGAGAATGAAGACACAAGTGACAGGCTGGGAAAAAATATTTTCAAAACACTTTTCTGATAAAGGACTTGTGTCCAGTATATACAAAGGACTCTCAAAACTCAGCAATAAGACAGCAAATAACTCAATTAAAAAATGGGCAAAAGATTTGAACAGACACCTCACCAAGAAAAATATATAGATGTCAGATAAGCATATGAAAAGTTGCTCAAATCATATGTCATTAGGGAATTGCAAAATAAAACAATAATGAAATACCACTACACACCTATTGAAATGGCCAGAATTCAAAATACAGACAACACCAAACGTTGTGGAGCATTCATTCATTCACTGCTAAGTGGGAATGCGAAATGGGATAGCCACTTTGGACAATAGTTTGGCAGTTTCCCACAAAATTAAACATAGTATACAATCCAGCAGTTATGCCCCCTGGTATTTACTCACATTATTGTGCCTTAAAATCACTTGAATTGGTTCCTTTCTATATCGTTTTGCCACCAACCAAATACACATTTAGGTTCATTTTTTTTTTAACTTCAAAAAGTGCTTTCTTGAAACTTAATTTTGTTTTATAATTTGTAATATGTTTACATGGTTCTGAAGTCAAATCTATAAAACCAGATATATTCAAAGAACTTTAGTGTTTATTCATTTTCCCTCAACCTCAGTCCCATTCTCTTTCATAGGGAACCATTGTTTTTATATTTTAGGCTTTCATTTAAAAAATATAGTCATATATACACATATATACAGATTTTGTGTGTGTGCATGCGTGCGCACGTGCACGCCAGGGAGACTTTGCAGTCCCTTTCGCTGGCCCTTCTTGTGCTGTCGCTTGCTAATTGCTGTGCTGTTTCTTCCTGCTATTCTTCTCTTCCCTCCTGCCCTTTACCTCATGTTTTGCCTCCTCAACCCCATCTCTTCTTAGCTCTTTGTTCTTTCTTTAAGTACTCTCTTTTAGTCCAATGGCTTCAACTACTACCGATTTACACTGACTGGAGTTGGGGTGGTGGTCCATAAAACTCTTTCTCTAGACTTGCAGCTTTATCTTCCTGCTGTATATGCATTTGTTTTCATTTGTAGATTTCTCAAGCTCTACACTACCCAAAGTGCACTTATCTTATCTCACCCTTTTGTAGCCTCTCATCTTTTTCCGTGGTTCTTCTATTAAGAGCACCTTAAACCATCCCAATGCCCAAAGTATCAACCATTGGTTTGGCACCTCCTTTACTCTCAATCCTCATCTTCACTTAATTTCTAAGTCCTACAGAACCTAATTCCAAATGGTTTCTTTAAAATTCCTCTTTTCCTCACCATTACCCCCTCCTTTAGGGTCTCATTATCTTTTTCTCAACCCAGCAGAAGTTTTTCAATTGATCTTTCTGCATCTGGACTCTGTGTTGCTTTGGTCCTCCATCAATAGCAGAGTAAATTTTCTGAAACACAGGGCATATCATTTTCCCAATTTAAATCCTTTGATTGCTTCCTGTAGCCTTAACATTCAGTGATTTCTTTTCTGTACTCTGGTTCAAGTCAGCTTTTTCACATTCTGTTTCATACTTTGCTCCATAAACCACTTTGAGGGCTATGTTTTTAGCCTGAACACATGGCTTACTTGAAAAATTTTTTTGTTCTCATTCCTTCCCCTCTTGAAACATTCTTACCCTCTCTGTATGCATCCTAAAACTGTTTGTTAAGGCACAACTTAAATGTCATCTTCCTGGAAAAGTTCATTTTTCCCAGTTCAAAGTTCATAGGACCGCTCTTCCTAAATGAATGTAGCATTTACCACATTGTTTTAGAGTGAATTGAATAAAGAGCAGTTTCCCCATGGTAGAATTTAAGTTCCTTGAGGGCAAAGGGCTATTTATTATTTATCTCTTTGTCCCCTACCTTAGTACAGTGCCTATTCTTACTAATTATTTGTTGAATAAATGTATGCTCAATAAATATTTCTTGAATTGAATTGGATGTGAATCATTTCATGATGGGTGATACAAATAGGTGCCAGAGAAGGACCATCCATTTAGTGATTGGTGCTTGTTTTCTGGAATTTATTCTTGTTATAGTCATTTTATATCTTTTGGCCATCCTTAATTCTTACCTTCCTGTTTTCCCAACATCCCTGTTGCCACGTCTGTGTTCACTGTATTTTTACAGCCATCCCTCTCTTCCTTCCCATCCCACTGACACCACAATAATGCAAATCCTTACCATCCTATTCTTGACAGTTTCTTTCTCTCTTGACCTCTCTGCTTCCAGCCCATTTTACCTCCTATAACTAGACATATAATCTTCTTACACTTACTCAACTCAATTATTTCCCTGTTCAAAAAAAATCATTGGTACTGTCTTGATATATAAAAGAAGAAATCTGTATTTCTAAACTCATTCAGTGACCCCCTATTACCACTTCAGTTTTATTACCACCTTTCTGACTCATCTGTTCAACGTTGTGGTTTCAGCTGCATCATCCAGCATACACAGTTTTCACGTTTCCACCTCTCTGTCTTTGTGTAAGTCATTTTCTCTCTCCGAAATGCCCTTCTCTTCTTGGTGCATTTAAATTGTAAGATTGTCAAGACCGTTATGGTTACCTTGCAGAAACAGAACGGGATGGACCTGTTATCCAGTATTCAGTTCCCACTCAAAATTTGGTTTGGATGTCAAGACTGATGATGTTATGCATGCACCAAGAGGGAACTAAAGTTTTGTTACCCACGTAATTAGCAACTTTTTTTTTTAAGATTTTATTTATTCATATGACAGAGAGAGAGAGAGATTACAAGTAGGCAGAGAGGCAGGCAGAGAGAGGAGGAGGAAGCAGGCTCTCTGCTGAGCAGAGAGCCCGATGTGGGGCTCGATCCCAGGACCCTGGGATCATGACCTGAGCTGAAGGCAGAGGCTTTAACCCACTGAGCCACCCAGGTGCCGGTAATTGGCAACTTCTGTGGAAAACAAGGCTGACTTCCAAAGTGGTCTGAAATGACTTGAGGGAGTAGGAAAAGGAGACTGTGCTTTTACTGTGGTTAAGGAGTGGGGCGGAATGAGGGCTCCCACACGGGCTGGGGCTAGTGTGTTTTGAACTTACTATCGGCACCAAAGGAGGGGGTAACCAAATCTTGTATCAGCTTGCCCAAGTGGTGCAAGAGTGATGGACTTGAAAGCTGTTGGTAGTCAAGCATAAAAGATGGAGTCAGACTTTATTTCAAAGACCCAATCCGAATCCCATTGACTCCCTAGTCCTCTGATATTGTTCTTCTTATGACTTCCCAGGATTTAGCATTTGCTGCCTCATTCTGTTCTTTAACTTTATCTGTATTTAACGCATGGAAATAAATTTAATTACTTTAGAGCCATACCTTCAAGGAGTGAATGCAGGTTTTATGTCCTGAAGCTTACACAGTTGGGAATGGAGCCCACTTTAGGAAGAAGAGTGCAAAATAGGTACAAGGCCTTTGAAGGATCTGTGCTTGTTAGTGGCCCTGAATGTTCGGTTTCATTAGCTTCATGGTAAATCTGTCTCTGAATTCCTCTTATACATTAAAAAAATGTATTTGAAAAAATTTTACATGCAGTAAAGTAATGAGTGTGTATATATATGCATAGATTCTTATAACCTCCATGACAGACAAGGTATTCGGACTCTCCCTGACCTGTCCTTTTATATTTTGATTTCTTCCCTAGACCTTAATGCCTTATATCTGGTATGAGTTTTTTGTTGTTGATGATAATAGTGAGAAAGATGACATTTTATTTTCAAGTAGGAATAGATTCGTAGTGACAAATAGGGCCATTAAACATATTCTCTGAGAAGGATTATTTAGGAAACCTTCTATTCAATTAAGTCAGAATTCACAAATTTTAAAAAAATGGCCTTGTTTTGGTTTGAGACCCTCAGTGATGAAATTCATGAAATTCAACTACTTTTCCATTTCCTCCCTTTGACTTTTGACTTAATTGGTGCAGCATAGTACTTTGAAGTGTAGATGTTTAATAAATATTTGGTGATTTTTAAAATTTTTTTTTATTTTTTGAAGATTTTATTTATTTATTTGACACAGAGAGAGAGAGAGAGAGATCACAAGTAGGCAGAGAGGCAGGCAGAGAGAGGAGGAAGCAGGCTCCCCACTGAGCAGGGAGCCCAATGCGGGGCTCGATCCCAGGACCCTGAGATCATGACCTGAGCCGAAGGCAGAGGCTTTACCCACTGAGCCACCCAGGCATCCAATACTTGGTGATTTAAATTAGTGGACTAGTTGGCTGAGTCAGAAGTTACAAAGGCTAAACTCCAAGCGGAATTCCTTTTTAAAAAAATATGTGTGAAAACATTATTTATGTGCAGATATATTTCTTGTTCTTTTAGAGTTCTAGAACCAAGATCAGTAATCACAGTACTGCAAATCAGATCCTTGAAGGAGGGCTGGTTTCTCAAATCTAGAGAAAGCTAGGTCTGTTCAAATGAAGCAAACTGAGAGGGGAGAAGAAAATGCCTTTTGCTGAGACAGCAACTAAAATATATAATAACTACTTTGTAGCCTAAATGCCCCAGTATCCAAAATGATTCCACATAGTACAAATCCTATTTTGCTCAGGCTCATCTGCAAGTGATGAATACTTAATTTACTGTTTTGACAGAATTGCTACTACTGGACCCCAAATTTTCACTTAATCTGAAGTTGAAAATGATTTTCCAACAAGGAAAGGAGGAAGTGGAATGCTCTTCTTACTTCCTTAATGCCTGATGATGAATTGTTTTCAAATATCGCTGTGTACCTGACCTTCAGCAGGAAATTATTGTGCCTGGGTTTGCTTGTTGCAGAGAAAAGAAGGGTCACACTACTGGGTGTTTCAGATAAAAGTCCAATTAATCTCAAAATAGTTCCTCACTGGGTATAGAGAAGCGGCTAAGGAGGCACAGGCTTTAGTTCCTGTGTGCATCTTCTGTCCCTGTGATTAATTGTCTTAACCAAACAGTGTTAATTCAGCCTGAGAGGAAGGTCAGGAGTTCCGTTCCCTTCTGTCTTCCTGCCACTCCCTGAATGTCTACCTGTCAGAGTCTTGTCAACAACCAGGTGGTTTGCTTGTTTAGTGAGACTACAAACAGAAGTGCTGGTGAGAATTTCAAGAAAAAGCAGTCGTAGGAGGAGCTGGCAGCCAGCCAGGATAGAGTTCTCTGGAGAACTGAGGACTTTTTTATCCCCATCTATAGGCCTGGGGATTTGAAGCAGTGTGATCATTCCCGGAAGCGGAGCACAGGTTTACAAAATGCCATCTTTCGTAATAGTGCCACATTATGTTTTTTAAAGCTGGCTAACAGTTGCTTTATTCACCTTTCTGTGAAAGATTTATCTGTAGAAACCAGACTTTTGGCTGTGGATTATTTCCTATTGTGTCTAAAAATGATAAGACAAGTTATTTCTTGTGTTCAACCCTTGTGGGGAATTAGGTGGCCATCCTTTTACCTCTTTGATTTCACTCTCCTTAATTCTCAGGCATTTACAATCATCCAAATTGTGTTTGATTAGCATAAGCTAGATTTCCCACAAGAGTTTCCTAATACATTTCTTCTGCAATCAAGTCCCGGTTGGATACAGTAAGCCCCTTTTGTTCATCCAGTATGTCATTCAAACAGATACCAAAGAGAGATGCGTAAGATCATTGGTACTCAGTGATGACAAAGGAATGAGTGGGGTTGCAGGGTGCAATTCGGAAACCAACGCAGTAACAATAAAGATAAAGGCAGGTAGAAGCAACAGAGCCCTTGCTACAGCTGTCCTTAAGATATATGCTGTCAGCCCACTGTTTAAGGGCAGAACTGATAACAAGGGAGTTGTGATATTTTTTAAAGAACAAAGTCTCTCTAACATGTGATCAAATAAAGGAAGACTTTATCTCAGCATTAAAGAAAATCTCTTGGCTACCTGAGGACAGGAACTGCAGGGCGAAGGCCATTCTCTTTCAAGAGCTTTGTGGCCTTTTCCCTCCATGGTGTTTCTTTGTGTGTTTTGTGATATTTTTGCCTGAGAACTGTATATTTTTCTGGAACTTCGTCTGTGGAATCTTGAGAACTCGGTTGCAGTTGGGGCTGCTAAGTCAGGAGCTCTAGAACTATACTCTATGCTGGAAGTTATTCAGACAACAGAGCTAGCATGTATTAGGACTATAAGCCATGTGAGGATTGGCTTATGGCTGCGAAACCTCATGGGAGAGTGTCTAACCATCCACTCAGCACCAAGATCAAGAGAGATGTGGTCCTAGCTGTCACCTTATGCAGAACAGGGTCTATTTGTCACTCACCTGTACGTTAAGCATGTAGCCCTCTGGGCTTCCAACATTATGTGAAGGGCTTTCATTTAGATTGTTTATCCTAGGTGGGTCCCCAGCCTTGTGCAGCCCTCAGAGCAGATGCTCAAAGGCTCTAGGGTCTGGCAGAATCTTTCAGTGTGAAAGCCGATTTGGTATTCACTTAACCAACCAAGGTCCCTGCTCTGATTGCATTTTTGGGATCTACAAAAAACTTTGTTTTATGCCAGTTCATTGATGCATTTAAAAACATTAAAAATTTTTTTAGCTGATATTTCATTGTTTCGATCAGGGAGTCGTTTGGAAGATCAGAGTAAATCTCACAGTGTCTCCACTTCCCTATGGATATCTCTCTGTGTTCCTTTTTCTTTTTGATCAGCTTATTCTGTTTATTCAAAGTTTTCAGTCTTCCAGAATTCCAGCTTCTTGTGATTTGGACAGCTAAGGAAAGCTTCTTTGGTTCTGACACTACTTCAACTTCTCCTCTTGTCTTTTGCCCCGTCACTCCAGTTCCCAAGTGAAAATTAAGAGAGGATCTAATTTTCAAGTTGAACCATTTATGTCCATAGGTCATTGGCCATAGGTCATTGGGTCAGAATGTATGCTGAGTTCAGTCAGGTATGGTCAGTGTGTGTGTATTGGGGTGTGTTATAAAATATGGCCACCATTCCTTAACAAGGCTGTGGGCCTTCTATGGTTTCCCATAGAAGATGGTGCGAGAGGGAACTATAAAACATTTCTAGTACAAAAACCTATTAGAACAGTACTCCTTCCTTCCCAGCCTTAAAAATAAACAAACAAACAGTTGGATAGGATATCAGGCAGAGATGTTTCCTTTCAAATACTTCTTTAAAGTGAGAGTGGTGGCTATTGTGAGGTTATAACATGATATCCAAAGTGGAATCCTGCATGAGGACGTGGTATCAGTGCCATCACCCTTAAAACCAACCCTGTGTTCATAACTTTTGAAAGACCATGAAGTTTTTACAGATATACATGAGAATCAAAATAGATTGACCAACAACAGTTTAGGAATTACATTAGCAACTTTTATTAAGAAGTCTTTTTTAAGTATTACCAAATGTTCAAGAGCTCATTTAAGATACACATTTGTATTTCTATATTAGTGCAATAATTGAACAAAATAAGGTATGGCACTGACCCCACCTCTCCCTTCAGCTCCTTTACAGCTAAACTTGCTGAAGGAGTATCTCTACTTTTCCACCTCCTATTTTCTCCTCAGGCCACTCTATCTTGTGCCACAACCTTAGCACTGTGCGGAAACTTCATGGGAATAGGGATCTGGTCTGTTTTTTTCACTACTCTAGCTCCAGCAGTAAGGACACTCACTGCCTGACCCATAATAGGTTCTCAATAGGCATTTGTTACAGAAATGAATGACTGCAATGGAATATCAGCCACCCATGAGAATGATGATATTTATGAAGAATTTTTAATGATATTGGGAAAATAATTTGACCAAAGCCTAAATGGGAAAAAGGATAGAAAATTACATATTTAATATAATCTCAGCTACCAAAATGCATGGAAAAAAGACTGGAAGGAAATATGTTAGGAGAAGAAAAGGAAAAGTGAATTGCTGTAACTTGGAGGGGGAGACAAAAGATGAGAGACTGTGGATTCTGAGAAACAAACTAAGGATTATGGAGGGGAGGGGGATGGGGGGATGGGTGAGCCTGGTGCTGGGTATTAAGGAGGGCACGGATTGCATGGAGCACTGGGTGTGGTGCATAAACAATGAATATTGGAACACTGAAAAAATAAAATTAAGATGTTAAAAAATAAACATTGTAAAGATAAAAGAAATATGTTAAAACATTAGCAGTGGTTCTCTGGAAACCTCTCTTACTATTCTGTCCGTGTTTAATAAAGGGTAGTTTTTATAATTAAAAATTAAATCCAAGCAACAACACGAAGGATGTGCTATAGTATTTCAATGTACCTTAATTTCAAGATCAAATAACAATTGTTACTATTGATGGAAGCTTATGTACAGAGACTGCTTTGGTAAGTATGGATGGATTGTTCCGATGATAAGGCATTTTTGGTTACCTAATCATTTTCATTGTTTCAGCCTCATCCTTCCAACCAGATAGCAACCATCTTAACCACAAGTCAAGACTGCACAAACATTTACTGAGTGGTAACTGTGTGTGGCACATGCATTATCTCATTTAATCATCACACAGATCCTTTAAGGGGATGTTATTATTCCCAATTTTCAGATGAGAAAACCGAGGCATAGGGTATATATGGAACTTGCCCAGGATGATACTGCTAGTAGGTGGTCCAGACCAAGTACAGTTCTTAACCAGTGCTCTTGCAAGCATAGCTTTTATCAGTTAGCACCCTCCAGAGTAGTTCATCCTAAGTGCAGAAGCACGATACCAAACACACGGTCTATAACTTGTACCCAGAAACGTAGTGTTGCAGGGATTTTCAGAGGCTGCTGCACACATTGCTGTAGGTGTGTTATTTTTTCACTGTGGTTGGCAGAAGTGAAAAAAGAGTTCATGGTTGGTTTGGATCAGGCTGGATACCGGGCTAAAATGAGAAGCCCCCAGGGAAAATAATTTGGAAAGTTGTCATTGCTGAGAAATGTATAAAAGCAAAGTATGTTCCAGCTCAAAAATATATTTTAAAAAATCTGCGCTGCACATGGATAAATGGAAGCCACATGGGCCGAACTGGGCCAGGACATCACATGTGGGCTGCTGGGCCGTGCCGACATGTGGGAGCACAGGTAACATAACAGCAGTAACCATGGCCCTTTGCCTCCACAGTCTCTGGGCATACCTGTAGAAGAGAATAGAACTTTTTTTTTCCCAGTTGATAAAGTTAAATGCACATGGTAAAAAAAATGTACAAAAGAGAATTCAGTAAAGCATCATCCCCCACCCACAACCCTCATTTCCTCTTCCCAAAGGCAGCCATTGTTACCAATTTCTTGAGTGTCCTTCCAGAAATATTTATGTATAATAGTATATATTTAGTATTTGTGTATATGCTGTTCGAAACACACACAAATGGTATCAAATTACACCCACCTCCCTTTTCTCCCCTTAATACATCTTGGCAGAACTATCATATATAGCTGTGCACAAGGCACTTGACTGAGGGGAGAGTGGGCGCTGAAATTCAATAAACTGTGTTCTCTGGCAGGAGGCTGGGTCTGCCTGGAAGGGGGCCCCTTTTCTTAATTTGCACAAAGGTATCATCTTGGACTCTAGAGTTCGTCCTGATCAGCACATAAAATTTATTCTTTTTCATCATTGTAGGGTATTCTGTTGTAGTAGATGAACAGTATTTTATTGAGTTTCCTCTTGGTCGACTTTTGGGTTCTTTCTAATCTTTTGCTCTTAGAAAAAAATGCTGTTATGAATTTCCTTATCTAAACATTTTTGTGCACCTGTGTGAAGCGCATTTGAGGAGTGAGTTTGGGTATGCCACTTCTGAGATTCTGAAACGTTTGGCTTCAACCGAGAAACAAAATAGATTGATTTAAATCTGTTTTAAATCAAAATCTATTTTAAATAAAAAAAAATCCTGAACTCTAGAGGTATTTCTTCTTTAATTTTTGTAAACAATATTTCAAATTTTCATTCATTATCAGCCTTGATAATTGACTTCCAGCTGCCACAGGAAATGCTTGCTTTCTTCCCTAATCATCCACAGCAGGTGCTTTTCCTCTCTTAAGCTGTCCTCTCCACTCCAGAATTTTCCCTGTCAGCAGGGTCCTAGACTGGAGTAGTGTTCTTTCTTGGTCTTAAGGAGGTTCTTATCCACTGAAGTTTGGAAGAATCAAAATTTCTCACCTGATTTCCACAGGAGGGTGTACTTTATTCTCACATCTCTGGGGCCCCAGCTTTCCTGCTATTAAATATCAGTAAATCTTCTGACTCTTCAAAGTGCAGTCAGTATAAGGCTAAAGTAAAGGGTTCCTGGTGACAGGATTTTTATTCTTAGAGGCAACATTATGTAGTAAACAGGAGGGCCTTTAGAACAAACAGAATAGGAACTAGAATTCTAGATCTGTCATACTGGATAATGAAAGTGTATAAAGCAACACGTAGCCACACATATTTGCACATAGCCAGTAATCAGAATTAATATTGATGATGATGATAATGGAGATGATGAGGATGGTGGTAGCGAGGTAGTTAAGTATAAATGGATAAGGAAACAGATATGTCCTGGGGCTGTGCTGGGTGTTCTGTAGAAATTAACTGATGGTCACCCTCTAGAGTAAGCATCATGCCTCCACTGTAAAGACACAGCCAGAGACCTGAAAAAACTTGTTCAAGGACTTGTAGCTGCTAAGGAGTAGGGCTAGTATACAAGCCACACCTTTCCACATTCAAGAGTGTTTCTTTCCTAGGTATATATAATAAAACACATGTTCCTTTCCTAGGTATATATAATAAAAAATTTTTTTAGCCATATTTTAATGGTCTTCTGAGCAGTGAGTTATATAGGTTCATTCTTTCTGCTTTGTGAAAACCATTTCTTTTCAACCAACCTGTGTATAGCATTTGAATTTTAAGAGTAGCTCTAAATTTCAATAACAACACAAAAGATGGCTTGTTAGGGCGACAGGTTTACTAAGAAGGTTTGGGTATCTGAAGAATGAATAAAGACATCCTCATGAAGAAACCTTTGATCTGCAGTTCTATAAAAACATATTGTTATGATGAAGTGCTTTGCTGATCCTCAATGTAGCCTTGAATATTTTACAGTCTTTTATTTATTTTTCTCAGTATGTACTTCAACCCTAAAGAAACTTTTCTATTTTCTTTATCCTCTGCATTCATTGTTCCACTGATGAAACACTGGGTTCCTAATTCCTTTCTCCTTTGCTAAGCTGGAATCTAGACAGCTTATTTCTCTTATCTCCTTTGAACTCTATGGTGGTAGATTTTCCAGTTTCTTATCACTTTTTTGAGAAATATGACTAGTGGGGTACTTTTTAAAGTAGGAGGGAAGAAGATAAAGTAGTCTTGAGGGAAATGCAGCCGTGAAGTTTCGCCTCTTTGCAAAGCTGCACATACAAGCAGCTGCGCACTTGACAGTGGCCTTTCCTCTGAACTGAATCATCCATCTTCATGTCCTTATAATGTTTGAGGGAATCGCTTCGGCACTGTTGCTATTCCAAACTTGTTCTTATTCTTTCTGAGGAATACCTTCTTTTCAGGAGGCTCTACCCATGCTGGGCTCAAGAATGAACATTTAACGTTTTTTAAAAAATAATTTTTTTAAATTTTATTTTTATTCTTTGCCCAAGGGGTACAGGTCTGTGAATCATCAGGCTTACATCTTTCACAGCATTCACCAAAGCACAAACCCTGCCCAGTGTCCATAACCCATCCACCCTATCCCTACCCTCCCACCCCCCAGGAACCCTCAGTTTGTTTTGTGAGATAGGAGTCTTTCTGGAAGGTAAAAAATAATTTTTTAAAAAGATTTTATTTATTTATTTGAGAGAGAGAGAGAGAGAAAGCATGAGCAGGGGGAGGGGCAGAGGGAGAAGCAGGCTCCCTGCTGAGCAGGGAGTAGCTCCCAGGACACTGGGATCATGACCAGATCTGAAGGCAGACGCTTAAGGGACTGAGCCACTCAGGTGCCCCACATTTAACCTTTTTGTGCTTTCTGTGGTGAAAGTTTAACTTTCAGTGTGACTTGCTGCCATTTAAGCTCTGGGTGAAAGCTATTTACATTCATCCAAGGAACATTTACAGAGCGGCTCCTGGGTATGCATCATCGGGTGAGGTGGGTGTGGCGGTACAGCAGTGGTATTAGCCCATTTTGGGTAGGGTTGCCAGGTAAAATTGAGGATGCTCATTTAAATTCGAATTTCAGATGTAAAAAAATCTTTTTTTTTAAGTGTACATATGTCCCATGCAAAATTTGGGACATACGTATATTAAAAAATTATATGCTATTGTGAAAAAGGAGATAACAGGCCCCACATGGAGTCACTTGTGCTAAGCGTATACATCACCAAACTGAGACTTAATACCTAGCCTAATTGTAGTTTCAGCCTCTCCTAGAAATGTAATCTTAACCAGTCAATACAGAATTACCTGATCAGCACTAGTGAGGTCTCTCATCTGACAGACCCCTGCTGTCCCTTAAAGGAAGGTGACCTTGCCAGAAACAATCCAGTCTTTGCTTATTCTGCCCTCTTTGGCTTATTAAAATCTTTCATACTGTACAGCTCTGTGGAGCTCCTTTCTGTCTCCTAGATGGGATGCTGCCCAATTCATGAGTCATTAAATAAAGCCAGAAAGATCTTTAAACTTTACTCGGTTGAATTTTGTTTTTTTTTTTTTAACGCTGTTTATCTGAAATTTAAACTTAACCAACACCCTGTATTTTAATTCGTTTAATCTTAATTGTGGGAGACTAGCATATAAATAATCACATGACAGTAAGGTAAATGCTATGATAGGGGTACTCCAAAACATTCCAGCTGTCACCTCTGGTATTAGCAGAGAAGGAAGTCTGGCAGGGAATGAAGGGGCAGCCTGACAAAAGGATATGCCTCTAGTCTGATGGGTTGGAGTGCTAGGATTGTGATAGTCTGGTGTTTGAGAGACGGGGAAAAATCAAACAGTTTTGTGAAGACACTGTGCAATCCAATATGTAGGTTAATTAAAATCCTTTCTGTTCCATCTCCCACCCCCAGTGACAATCCTTAAGAGAACCACTGGTGTTGACATTTTAGTTGCCTACTGGATCACGTGTTTATTTGGCAGTTTAGTTTCCATGTCCTTCTGTCTCTAGCTATCAAAAGGATGGTGAACAAATATTTATTTGCTCAATAAGTATAGTGCTAAAAATACTGTATTCTGGTAATCTAGGAAGGATGGGAAAAGAGGCATGGGACAAAGTATATAAAATAATCAGACAGCTTCCTGCTCATGATCAGTCTGTTGTGTATATGTGTGTGTGGAGGGAGAGAACAGGGGGAGTTGGGGTGGAAGTAGGGGTTGGGGCTGGGAGGACCAAGAACCAATACTAAAGAGCATGTTATTTCAAATAATGTTAAAAAGAATCAAAGTACTTTAGACGCAAAGGACCTGGACTTTGGGGGCGGGATTTAGCCTTGATACTTAAGTGTTAAGGCAGTGAAGTAGCTTTCAGCCAGCAAAGTTTCCTGGAGAAAATGACTGAAATTGGTCTTTAAGGTCTGGAATTTGAGTGGGTGTAAAGGAAGAAAAAAGGTATACCCATAGGGAAAATAACATATTCAATGGCACATTTCTGTACACTCTGTGCAGGGGTGTGTATGTAGTGTCAGTGGGGCTGGTTGGCATGAAGGTGAGAGTGTGAGGAGGTTCAAGATGACTCCCAGACTACTTAGAAGTGGAAAGGTTATTTTAACTGATTAGATTTCAGACTCAAGGAGAAAGCTAAAGGAATTCATCTTTCCAAACAGGAAAACTGATAAATGGAGATTTCTGGGGCATGTTGGTAAAAGTAGGGCAAAGCTGTGGTTTGAGATAATATCTTGGATAATTCAAGAGCTGTCCCACTTTTAATTGAATTACTCAGGAATTCAGAAAATCGCTTCATAGAAGTTGTGTTCTTACAATCATATTCTGCCAGAGGCTTCCAGCAGGTGGTATATTAGGAAAATATTTACATAAAAGAAGTTAAAGGTTCATTTTATTTTTCTACTAATCCACATTATACCTTAACTGCTTTTATGGAAAATCCTTTTTGCTTGGCTGTCTTTCTTGCATGGAAACACAGATCATGACCACTGGAAAATTTAACTGCAGTCTTCTGCCACAGCAAGAAAATACATTATTTGTTGGGTCGGGTGTTTTATTAAAGGTTTCTGCAGAGGCTGAATATCTTTATCTAAAATTCACAGAAAAGCCTCAGGCCAAGATCCTAAAAAATGAGAATTATTTACTTGGAATCTTTTTAGTTTGCTGTCTGTCGTTGCTTTTCTTTCTCTCTCTTATCTTGTAATTATTTTAGTATGGCTCTGTATTGTCACAATAATTTCTACCAACCTACTACTTTTAACCAGCCTTAATTCACTACAGAAAGGGAAAGTGTTTGATTTTTTTTTTCTTTGTGGAAACCAGGAAGGGTGGGAGATTTAGCTCTGAATATTTTTTTTCCTGAATTAAGAGGGAACAATCGTCATGAATTCTCAGGAGTAGATAGTGTGGAGAATCCAGACTTGAAGGAATGTTTCAATGGAGGTGTTTTCTCTGCATATTCATTTCCCTTCTTCTAGTTTATCTTTATTGTGAAACCGCAGACCTTGAAAAGGTCTCCAGAGGATGTCTAGGAATGGCTTGCTGTCTCTGGCAGGCACAGGTTGTCAGTGTGATGCAAAGTTAGATTCTGGGCTTGAACAACTATTCCAAGAAGGTCTTTATATTTCATAAGTTTAAAAAGTTCTGTTCGAGACGGCCTGCTAACTTTTGTGGTCGACATTTATAGCCAGTTATTAAATCACCCTTAAAAGCTCATCACAGATCCATTTGTAGAGAGGTATGTTACCCAATAGGGTGCTCGTTTTAACCACATTCCACTTCCACACTTAAAATACATAAAAATATACATCTGCTTTTCCAAAGGTCCATCTCTATTAGAGTTAAACTGCACACATCCATTTTTCTATAGCTTTCTTTGGTAGTCTTAGTGTTTAATACTAAACTTGTATTTACATAGGGAAAGTGCATGTGAAGTTGTAACCACTGTCTGTTAATTCAAGCTTAAAAGCACTTTGACAAATGCAAATAATTGAGGAGCAGTTACCCAGATAACTACTTTAAATCTTCTTTTTTCATGAGGAGATACAGCTGACCCTTGAACAGCTGCCCCCCCACATGGTTGAAAATCCATGTGTAACTTTCAACTGCCCCCACAACTGACCAATAACACAAACAGTTGATTAATACATATTTTGCATGTTATATGCATTGTGTGTGTATTATTTTTACAATAAAGAAAGCTAGAGAAAAGGAAATGTCATTAAGAAAATCATGAAGAAGAGAAAATTCATTTATAGTATTGTCCTGTATTTATAAAAAAAATCTGCATGTAAGCGGACCCACACAGTTCAAACTCATGTTGTTCAAGGATCAGCTGGAGTTCCCTATGTCCAATATGATAGAAAAAAAGTTGAAATTAGCCTTCAGCATCTTTAGCTTCTTCTCTTCTTGAGACTCCCCTATTTTTCTTTTTCTTTTTCATTTTCATTTTTTCTATTTTTTCTTTCTTTCTCTTCCTTTCACTCATTCATTCATTCATTCACTCACATATAATGTATTATTTGCTCCAGGGATACAGGTCTGTAAATAATCAGGCTTACACTTTTCACAGTACTCACCATAGCACATACCCTCCCCAATGTCCATAACCCAGCCACCCTATCCCTCCCCCTCCACCCCCCAGCAACCCTCAGTTTGTTTCGTGAGATTAAGAGTCTCTTATGGTTTGTCTCCTTCCTGATCCCATCTTGTTTTATTTTTTCCCTCACTACCCCTCATGACCTCCTGCCCCACCCCTCAAATTCCTCATATCAGAGAGATCATATTATAAGTGTCTCTCTCTGATTGACTTATTTCACTTAGCACAATACCCTCTAGTTCCATGCACATTGTTGCAAACAGCAAGTGTTTGTTTCTTTAATGGCTGCATAGTATTCCATTGTATATATATACCACATCTTCTTTATCCATTCATCTGTTGATGGACATCTAGGTTCTTTCCATAGTTTGGCTATTGTGGACATTGCTGCTATAAACAGTCAGGTGCATGTGCCCCTTTGGATCACTACATTTGTATCTTTAGGGTAAATACCCAGTAGTGTGATTGCGGGGTCGTAGGGTAGCTCTCTTTTCAACTTTTTGAGGAACCTCCATAGTGTTTTCCAGAGTGGCTGTACCAACTTGCATTCGCACCAACAGTGTAGAAGGGTTCCCCTTTCTCCACATCCTCGCCAACATCTGTCATTTCCTGACTTGTTAATTTTAGCCATTCTGACTGGTTTTGATTTGTATTTCTCTGATGCCGAGTGATGTTGAGCACTTTTTCATGTGCCTGTTGGCCATTTGGATGTCTTCTTTGCAGAAATGTCTGTTCATGTCTTCTCTCCATTTCTTGATTGCATTTGTTCTTTGGGTGTTGAGTTTGATAAGTTTCTTTATAGATTTTGGATACTAGCCCTTTATCTGAGATGTCTATGCAAACATCTTCTCCCATTCTGTCAGTTGTCATTTGGTTTTGTTGACTGTTTCCTTTGCTGTGCAAAAGCTTTCGATCTTGACGAAGTCCCAATAGTTCTTTTTTGTCCTTGCTCCCCTTGCCTTTGAAGATGTTTCTAGGAAGAAGTTGCTGTGGCTGGGGTCGAAGAGGTTGCTGCTTGTGTTCTCCTCAAGGATTTTGATGGATTCCTGTTTCACACTGAGGTCTTTCATCCATTTTGAGTCTATTTTTGTGTGTGGTATAAGGAAATGGTCCTGTTTCATTCTTCTGCATGTGGCTGTCCAATTTTCCCAACACCATTTGTTGAAGAGACTGTCTTTTTTTTTTTTTTTAAGACTTTATTTGCTTGAGAGAGATACAGGGAGCATGAACTGGGGGAGGAGCAGAGGGCGAGGGAGAGGGACAACCAGACACCCAGCTGAACAGGGAGCCTGACATGGGGCTCCATCCCAGGACCCTGAGATCATGACCTAAGCCAAAGGCAGATGCTTAACTGACTGAGCCACCCAGCTGCCCCTCTCCTTTCTGCTTTCAGGTGTCCAGTGCCCCACAGTCTTCTGTATTCCAGTTTTCTAATTAGTGCCTGAAAAGGGTCCTGATAGCAATCATTTACTGCATAGTGTGAATAAGGTGAAAATCCAAGGGCTGCTTTAAGAGGCTATTACATTTCAAGCCTTTCTGATCGTAGAATATGTTTAGGCATTTCTGGTATCCCTGAACAAGTGAGGGAGATGCTCTGGGGACTGGGGATCCTTGTAACCCCATCCCACAACTAGCCTTTCTTTCTCTTTTCTTTTCTTCTACCCAAGGTGAGGAATGGAAGACTATTGTGGAACCCTGTTTACTAGCTCTAAGAATCTCAAAGCTTGCTCTTGTTCTGTAATAACCATCTGTGTGTGCATATTGTTTACTAGATGACAGACACACTTCACCTATTTTTTTTTTTTTTAGATTTTACTTATTTATTTGTCAGAGAGAGAGAGCACAAGCAGGCAGAGTGGCAGGCAGAGGCCGAGGGAGAAGCAGGCTCCTTGCTCAGCAAGGAGCCTGATGCGGGACTCGATCCCAGGACCCTGAGATCATGACCTGAGCTGAAGGCAGCTGCTTAACCAGCTGAGCCACCCAGGCGTCCCACACTTCACCTATGTTAATGTAGTTGATTCACAATGATCCCATGGGGGTAATTATTATTTTCCAGTACACAGATGGGGAGACTGAGGTGTGATAAGGTTGAGTAACTTGTCTGAGCCAAGTCTGTGGAGTTACCAAGTGAGTGAAGCCATGTTCAAGCTGTACACTTGGCATAGGTGTCCCTCTAGTAGCTGACTACTTGGATACTTTCAGTTTGTGCTCAGAAGTGTTATTTTTATTATGTTGTGTGGTTTCCACCATTTATTAAAATGTTTTTCAGGCGCCTGGGTGGCTCAGTGGGTTAAAGCCTCTGCCTTCGGCTCAGGTCATGATCTCAGGGTCCTGGGATCGAGGCCCGCATCGGGCTCTCTGCTCAGCAGGGAGCCTGCTTTCACCTCTCTCTCTGCCTGCCTCTCTGCCTACTTGTAATCTCTCCCTCTGTGTCAAATAAATAAAATCTTTAAAAAAAAATAAAATGTTTTTCACCCAAACTAAATATCATCTTTTAAGGATATCTAGTCTCAGTATCATTGACTGAATTTTTCTCATACAGAAGCCTATGTTCTGTTAACTAGAAACATGACATATTTTATTTTAACTTTTTAGGAAAGGCATTTCATACCCCACTAATGTTTAGTTTGTGGACAAGAATAGCCCTTTCTGTCCAATCTATTCTTGGTACTCTAGTTTTGCTTTATATTTCTAAACCTTGTAAAGCAGACTTTATGGACACTATTGTAATGGGATTTTGTGTGTGTGTGTGTTTGTGTGTGTGTGTGTGTGTGTGTGAGAGAGAGAGAGAGAGAGAGAGAGAGAGAGAGAGAGAGAGAGAGAGACCAAACAGGTAGTCATTTGTCATTTTACTGAAGCAAAGATTTGAGTTTTGAAGATTATACGGCTGGTGTCCAGAACCAGTCATGGAGCCAGGGCCTGTCCTGTCTTACACCATATCTCAGTGGCACTTCTTTTTTTTCTCTAAAATGCTATTTGCAGATTTGGGAATTTGAGAAGTTCTCAATCATCATTTCTTACTAACGTCACAAGACATTGTACTGAAATCACAGTTTTCAAGTGTATTCTGTTTTTGATGGACTATTTTCTCTACTCATTTACAGTTGCTTTTTTGCTGTTGTTTTGTTCTAAGTAAACTTTTATAGTAGTGTATTAATCTGCTCAGGCTGCTATAAGAAAATACCATAGATTGGTAGTTTAGTTGACAGACATTTATTTCTCATATTTCTGGAGGCTGGGAAGTCCAAGAAAAAGGTGCTGCCCATTTAGTTCCTTCTGCTCCTTTGCAGATAGCCAGCCACCTCATTGTGTGTCCTTACATGGCAAAGGGAGAGAGATCTCTGGTATTTTTTCTTATAAGGGCACTAATCCCATCATGAGGGCCATACCCACATGACCTCGTCTAAACCTGATTACCTCCTAGAGGCCCTGTTTCCAAATATCATCATGCTGGGGGTTAGGTCTTCAACATAATGCATTTTGGGGAATACAATTCAGTTCACAGCATATAGCATACAATACTATCATAAGTATATACTATAAGTGTATAAACTATAAATACGTAACTCAAAATACTTTCAAAGGTTAATAGATCTGTGTAACAAGTGTATAAATCAAAACACAAAATATTATCAGCACTCAGATGCCCCTTCCTACTCCTGCCTCAAAGGTAGCACTATCCTGACCTCTCATACTATTGATTAGTTTTGCCTGTTTTTGAACTTTTAAACACTCTGTGAGTATTCATGGTAGCATTCTTCACAATAGCTTAAAACTAGAAGTAACTTGGTAAACACATGTACCCATTTCTGTTGACTATAAAACTGGAAGTGGAATCTCTGAGACATCTGGTATAGGTGTGTCCAGTTTTACGAGATACTGCCAGAGTTCTCTAAATTGGTTGAACCATTTTACATCCCCACCAGCTTGTTCCTCATCTTCACCAACGTGTCATATTGTCAGTCTTTTTTTATTTTAAGCATTCTGGTAGTACGTAATGATATACATTTTTTAACTTGTGGTTCCCTGATGACTAATATAAGGAACATTGCTTCTTCCGTTTATTACAGTTGCTTTTAATTAGGATTTCATGACTTTTAAGCAGCCCCACTCAACTTTGTTTCATCTGAAGGACTAAGGTGTATACTTTAAATCATAGCTTTCATTGTGAGGATGCTCTGTGGTGCTTGGGTGTACACTAAGCCACTATAATGTGTTTGGGTCTGGCTCTGGACCAGTTAGATGCTCTGCCATATCTTGATAAGAAATTGATAAGAATATCATGTAGACTGGAATTAAATTTCTTGAGGAAATTACCTCTAATTCTGCCTCCTTTATCTAGATACCATGTAGATCAAACTTGTAGTTGAAGGGCTATATGGGTGTTCCCAGACTGGTGCTTCATGGAGCCGTGTAAGGTTATTTGAACTTGGTGCATCTCTGGGTGCCTTCAAATAGATAGTTTGATGATTTGTCTTAGTGTTTCCATAGGAATTAATGTTGAGGAGTTGAGTTTATAACTGTCATGTCTCTCCCTACCTTTCCTGAAACTGTCAGGGCAGTGAGACTGTTTATTGATATAAGCCTGGAACATTCATTGTATTTAGTGTTGCCATTGCCAGTATCATTTCTCTGAAATAATCCTTTGTCCTTTTTCTTGTGTCTGTTTAAAAATCTCAAGTTTTTCAGATGATCAACATCCTCTTAGTCAATTCGCTGTGGTATACCAATAGAGTTGATTATGAATTTGATGGTAAGGATGCTGGCTCTTGATGGGTATGGCCCCAGATGTCTCTGTGTTAATCCCATTAAGTGATATGTATAACTTTCTCCCCCAAAGGAGCTACTCTAATAACATGTTTTCTAAGGAACTTTGAGCTCATTTTAAAATGACACATTGGAACCACTTTGGACTTTGGAAACTACATGTTCATATGTGTAGAGTGGCTTTTCCTTCAAAAGTGTGTTATTTGTGACACTTTATTTTTAGCATATCTCTTCTTAAAAATATTGGTCTTAATGTATTTTTATAACTCACAAGTTTAGACTTCTCTTTGAGTTTTGTTTTTAGATTTGTTATCACACAGTCCATGTTTCAACCTCCAGGAGAAAACAACAAATTGAACAACGCAATATCCTCCTTACCAGGTAGCTTTTAGGACTTCTGGGACTTGAAAGGGTACTTCACTTTGATTAGAAGTGTGTTCTTGTATCCTCTCTTGACCAAGCACTAGATAATTATTAGGAACATCTTCTCTGGGTGATTGAGCTTTCCAGGGGTGGCTGATTCATTTTGGGATCCCTGCTAAGATGGTCATTAAGAAATGCCAGCCAGTGAGGAACTGTGTGGCTGCCCTGTTTGGCATTGAATCAAGCCCATTTCATTTCTCTTGGATCAAAAAACCCAACACACACACACACACACACACCCTCTCTCTCTCTCTCTCTCTCTCTCTCTCAAGACTGCCTGCCAGCAGTCTAGGCTTGAATCAGCTGCTGCTCAGTGAACACCATTCCCTAGAAGCCATCTCCACCCACCCTCTGATTCTCTTGACCCATCTTGGCTCCATGGTAGACTGCAGATTTGCTGGTGGAGCTCTGTTTGATCCCTTGTCACTAAGTTATACCTGTGGTTAATTTTGATTGTCCTGCTGATTGAGGTACTTGAAAACAACTGTGGTTGTCCCATGCTCTTCAGAGATAGGCAAAAAAACACGGCATTCAGTGATGTTTTTTCACTGTGTATTCAGAGATCTGAGACTTTTTAGGTAAATAATTCTCAAGCAACAGTCAAGTTCTTTGGAATGAATAAATATGGCCATTTAGATGTTTATGAGCTACTGTAAATCTTTTCTGCATTGTGCTTTGAAAAAAATGTTTTCAGATTGTCTTCCTTCCCATAGCTTCTAAATACTTAGAAATAATTGATTTTAGATGATTAAACATAGCTTCGTCAACTTATTTATTTAGAGTGTCATCTCAGATCACATTTTTTGATTTCAAAGAAATGAAACAAAATTTACATTTTGAAGTAGTTTTTCACTAGCCAAGACAATAATCTGCTTGGGTTTCATTTTTTTTTCTCTCTTTAGACCACATTGGAAGTTTCTATTTGGAAATTTATGCGTTTTCTCTCAGAGGAGTTTTTCGGTAGACAGAAGGTAAGAAGACAAGTTAGCTTGACTTGAGAGTGTCTCTCAGTTATTACATGGAGGAAGGTGGGGGCGGGGGAAGCTGGCTAAATCATGGCATCTTGATCTGGATCTTAAACTCAACCCCATCTGAAGTGCCTGATATGTAAAATACAGTTTGTGGATCCCACTGTCAGAGATTCTGATTCAGTAGGTCTGGGGTGGGCCTTAGTTGTCTCTACCTTTTAGCAAGTACCCTGATAACGCTAATGTATATGATCCAAGACCACATGATGTGAAATACTGATTTAAGGCCTCTTGTTAGAACATGATGTAAGGTTCCTGAAACAGGTTAGAGGACAAGCCAATGTGAACTGTATTGCTGTAATTGTAAGAAAAAAACTGTGTTTTTAGATACAAAGTTGTAAACTGGATGTCTTAGGCCGGGTTCCCTAATAGCAGAGCCTGAGACTGGCATTTGGATGTGTGTTAGTTATTGGAATGGTCTCAGAAACAAGAGAGTAAGGGAAATGGATAGGGCCAGGCAAGGAGCTAAGCAGGGCTGTGGTCCCAGCTAGAGGCCAGCTTTAACCTGATCTTGTGAAGAGCTCCGCAGATGAATTGTACCACATAGCTGGTCCTGCCTTGAGGAAAGGAGGCCAGCCTTTGGCATCTCACATCAGTCAGTCACTGGTTACGGGCTGCCCTAGGATGGATGAGTGATATAACCTACTGGCCTGGATTAGCTCCTATTTTGCAGAGGGCAATTCTCCTGGGAGGAAGCCTCTGGAGCTCTTTGTAATCAACACTCATGGCAAAGGGGGATTTCCAGATAAAAGGGATCCAGGAGGGGCACTGTCAGCATCCATTATGTGATGACAACATAGAGTCACATGAGAGGTTTCTCATAATGGGGCCCTATTCTTGGTCACTCTGGCTGTCGTACATTGCTTTATAAACTTGCTGGGCTTAAGATGCTTTTTATAATTATAAGGGAAAACATGGACAGCAAACATACTTGGGTTTTTGTTTTTTAATATTTTTCTTCCTGTGCTTAAGTAAGAATTGTCCTCCTGGGCACGTGCACCCGAATGTTTATAGCAGCAATGTCCACAATAGCCAAACTATGGAAAGAACCTAGATGTCCATCAACAGATGAATGGATAAATAAGATGTGGTATATATATACAATGGAACATTATGCAGCTATCAAAAGAAACGAAATCTTGCCATTCGCAACGACATGGATGGAACTGGAGGGTATTATGCTGAGCGAAATAAGTCAATCAGAGAAAGACAATTATCATATGATCTCTCTGATATGAGGAACTTGAGGGGCAGGGTGGGGGGTTGTGGGGGGTAGGGAGGGAAAAATAATGAAACAAGATGGGATGGGGAAGGAGACAAACCATAAGAGACTTCTAATCTCATAAAACAAACTGAGGGTTACTGGGGGGTGGGAGGGTAGGGATAGGGTGGATGGGTTATGGACATTGGGGAGGGTTTGTGCTTTGGTGAATGCTGTGAAAGATGTAAGCCTGATGATTCACAGACCTGTAACCCTTGGGCAAAAAAAAAAAATAAAATTAAAAAAAAAAAAAAAAAGAATTGTCCTCCTGCAGCAAAGTGGAGAAAATATGGCAACTTCCTTTGTCAATTTTGTTTCCTGTTCTCCATAAGAGAAACAATGACTTCAAATATTGAATTATAGATCCTCAGGCTGTAGTGAGATCTTAATGTGTTTTACTCAAAACTTCATTTGCAGATGATTCTGTCTTATGCTTCTTGTAATGATATTGCTTGTGGGGGATGTTCCCTTGGTTAGGACTTTCACCAAGAAATATGATGTTCTAGAAATTATTGAACTGGTTGTCATTGGTTACTTGGCTTTATTAAATAAAACAGCATCTTCTAAACTATGTTCTGTGGAACATTAGTACCTTTTGTGTTCTATAGAAAATAAGTCCTGTGGTCAAATAATTTTAGAGGTGCTCTATTTACTACATTCCCCTCTAGGAGAGTCACAGAGCATTTTGGCCTTTTGAAGGCTTTAAATATCCCAAAGGAAGGAAAACTGCTTGCCTTCATTTAGCCTATTGTTTCTCAAACCTATATACTCGTGGAGGAGCCACTTTTCTTGGCTGCCTCCTTCCTTTTAATTTTTTTCAGAATATATGTTACTGTCTTACAGAACTAATGTTCTGTAGAGCACAGTTTGGGGAATACTGAAATAAAATTTTATTCCTCGTCATGTATTATCAGTGTATTGGTTAGCAGCAAAGCACTGGTTGTACTCTTATAGTTTGTAAAACCAGCTGTGACAGCTGCTCTGCATGCAAGGCAAGGGCAAAGCAGATTTGGGGGTCAGCGTAGTCTCTGGAGAACAAGGACAGGTTATTTGTTTTCCATCCCGAAGGGGCCATAAAAACAGTAACATATTTAATGAAGCCTCACCATGGACATATTATTCTCCATAAAACATTTTATTTAGCCTAACCTACAATTACTTAATGGACAGTGAGTTTCACAAACAGCTAGTCCCTGGCCTCAAATGTTTATTAAGCATCTCTTCTTTTGGACTGACTTTGCCAGAGAGAGTCATGCAAGATTAAAAAGCTAGAGTATTAAAAATTCAGCCAGACACACCAGGGCTGCCCTGATGATAACAACCATGGTGTAGTGTTTCTGAATTCATATGGATTCCCATGTTCTCAGTAAAGATACCCTACCATTTCCCAGCACAGTTCCATTTAAAAATGATTTGGATTCTCATGGGTATGTGCCATTTCCTTTTTGCATAAGACAGAGCAGACCCTCAGTGAGTTGTATTTTTCTAAGGAATTTTGAATTGTAAAAGACAGGAATGCATGACTATTTATTTACAGGAAAAAGAGTGAATCCTTACATTTTGTACAACACTTGGAAGTTTACAGAGAACTCTCCTCCTCCCTCAACTATCACCTTCATTCTTACAAAAATCCTGTATGAATGGCAATATTACAGGCGCCACAAAAGTGGCCAAGGACTCTTGGAAGGCTGGCCAGAGCAGCCTTATAGAATTCCGCCTCAGTTCCTGTTCATGTTGACCATTGTCCTAAGTGACAGGCTCTCTTGGGTTGTTTTCTTGCAACATAAGAGAATTCTAGAAGGAAACCAAGGAAGATTTTTTTCACATTTGCTCTGACTTTCCTCATGCTTAATTATGAACCAGCTTATCATTTAGGCTAAGCCACAACTTACCACTTCTTAATCCATTGCTTAGGAATAGTCACTTCTTGGCTCATGAGAGGTGGTAAGATTCTGGGGTACGTGTGCGAGTGTATGTGCGTACAGAATATAGAAGAAGGTGGTGGAGGATGAAGTAATCAGAGGCCGTATTTAGACAGAGTCCTGTATTCCCTGATGAGGAATGTGGATTTTCGCTAACAGGACGCTGGAGACATCTAGGATCTTGGATGCCTTGGGCAGGGTAGAAGAGAGTCTGATAACACGATACCAGTGATGAGGCAAATACATGAATAGAGTACACATGAGGAGGGTCTGGAAAATGGATATGGCTGAGACGATGGAGAGGATTCCTAAGGTAGAACCGACTGGTCTGGATGGTAAGGGAGATATGTGAGGTTGGTAAGGGAGATAAGGGTATATGTGAGGTTTCTAATATGAGAGGACTTTAATGCTATTGTCAAAGAAAAGAATATGGGGGAGAGAACTGGGTTGGTAGGGTGGGGGTGGGGAAGAATCAAAGGCTAGAAGTCACTTCAGGACTTGATAAGTTTGAAACGAAATATTTAGAAAGCAGCTTGAAATATCAGTCCAAATTGTAGGGAAAGGACACAAAATCTGAGACTTAGATCTAGAGTTTGACAGTGGATAAAGCCCTGTGCATAGAGAAGGACATCCAGGAAGAGTGTGGTGCTGGTCAGCCCACACAACTCAGGTATGTTAGAGATGTCGTATGTTACATTCGTAAGTCAGCTTCACGTCATACTGAGCATCCCTTCATTTAGTCTGGGGGGAAGCTTAACTTCATTTGTTTGATTTTCCCTTCCTCTTACACAGTGCCAGGGCGGCAGGATGCAGAGCGGTTATCTGGTCCTTGGTCATCTTTCCAGGTGGGTTACTGCTGGGGCTGCCACCCTTCCTACCAGATCCCTTTTTCTTTCCTGTGGCTATGCCACGTGATGATGCCTGGGGTTTTGTCTGCCTAGCCTAAACTCCGCCCTGCCCTTCCATTGGGAGTTTTGCTGTCAGCAATTATGGGAGCACAGGGAAGTGTGGCTGCTCTGGGACACTTTGGTATTTCTCTTCCTTCCTCTTCTACTTTTACCCTAGGGATATTTCTTTCTAGGGCAGAGAAGAAAGGAAGGATGAAGCCGCTTCCTTATTGCTTTTCACACTCTCTCCTATCTTTTCTCCAAACCACTGAGTTCCATTAAAGGCTTAAACATGTTTTTTGGGGAGGAAAAAAGCCAGAAGGAGTTGCTGGTTATTTCTGGTTTTGGCCCTGATGCATGCCTTCTGGAAGTCATGGCATATCAAGACTGCTACCAGTCTGAAATGGAGGAAGGAAACAAATACAGAGAGAAAAAACATTAATATCTGAAAATACCATCTAGCCACAGTGTTAAAGTACAAAGAGAAAACAAGCAGGACTTGTGGGCTCCAGAGTAAAGAGCCAAGAGAGAGCAGAAAGGTGGCATCCAGGGAAGACGTCAGAAAGCTTCTAGAGGATGCAACAAAACACCACTCTCTAGATGCCAAGACGAGGCACTGCCCAGCTAAGATGATAGCTAGATATTTCAAAGGAGGGCAGGTAGGGTCAGACCCCAGGGTTTCAAAGTGTGTTCATGGCCCAGCCTGGGGTTAGGAAGAAGCATCAGTCAGGTTGGGTTCCAACGGAGCTGTTTTCACCTTGTGCATCATTACGTCATACCCCTTACAGTGTTATCCTGCTCTTCTCTGTTTCTCTAATGGTTTCCTTCCCTGGACTATAAGTTCTTTGGGGGCAGGACAAAGCACTTTACATTCTTTTTTTTTTTTTGAAGATTTTATTTATTTATTTAACAGAGAGAGAGATCACAAGTAGGCAGAGAGACAAGCAGAGAGAGAGGGGGAAGCAGTGTCCCTGCTGAGCAGAGAGCCCTATGCAGGGCTTGATCCCAGGACCCTGAGATCATGACCTGAGCCGAAAGCAGATGTGTAACCCCCTGAGCCACCCACGTGCCCTGCACTTTACATTTTTATATCCTCAGTCCTTAGCACAATGTCTGACACATTGTAGATTCCTTATTTGGACTTAATGAGTGACTAAGAGCCAAAGTTTTCTAAGAGGGTCATCATTTTAAATGTACAGCAATAGGGCTGAAATAATCCAAGGGCTCAGAGTAATTTCCCTCTAACATTGACCGAAGCAGGAGATCTGGGTTCTATGCTGGTAGGCCTAGTAAATTGGCTTCCTTATTTCTAGTGATGATGGTTACCACCGTTGGTAGCTATTTGTTTAAGTCCAGTGGAATGGAAGATAGAGCTTAGACATTTGCTATTTTTCCCCCTCATTTGTACCCTAATGTAAACACTGAGGTCATAATATATTTAAGAAAAATTTTAAAGTATGGATGCAACTCAGAAACAAGTCTGCATCACAGATCTATATACTCTGTGCACACAGCACTGAGAGAAATTGGCATACAAAGAGAAAGGGTACAAATATATAGATCTTATTTTTAAAAAAATCTCCCAATGTAGTAGAGAATAAACAAGTAAAGAAATAGCTGTAATTCAGGGCATCTGGGTGGCTCAGTTGGTTAAGCATCTGCCTTCAGCTCAGATAATGATCCCAGGGTCCTGGGATCGAGCCCCATGTCAGACTCCCTGCTCAGCAGGGAGTCAGCTTCTCCCTCCTCTGCCCACCATGCTCTCACTCTCTCTCTCTCTCTGTCTCAAATAAATAAATAAAATCTTAAAGAAATAGCTATAGTTCATGAAAAAATAAAAGTGCAAGTGTTGAAAAAGTAAGGAAATGGCAGAGAGGGAATTTCCCAATTCTCTTAGGTATCCCAAATAAAAGTTATTTCAATGAATCTTGCAAAGTAGAAAGACATTTAATTTTTATACTGTACTTACCTTTTGCAAAGAATGATCTTCAAAGCACAAAACAATAAAATTTAAAGGCAGGGTCTAGATNAGAATATATGTTACTGTCTTACAGAACTAATGTTCTGTAGAGCACAGTTTGGGGAATACTGAAATAAAATTTTATTCCTCGTCATGTATTATCAGTGTATTGGTTAGCAGCAAAGCACTGGTTGTACTCTTATAGTTTGTAAAACCAGCTGTGACAGCTGCTCTGCATGCAAGGCAAGGGCAAAGCAGATTTGGGGGTCAGCGTAGTCTCTGGAGAACAAGGACAGGTTATTTGTTTTCCATCCCGAAGGGGCCATAAAAACAGTAACATATTTAATGAAGCCTCACCATGGACATATTATTCTCCATAAAACATTTTATTTAGCCTAACCTACAATTACTTAATGGACAGTGAGTTTCACAAACAGCTAGTCCCTGGCCTCAAATGTTTATTAAGCATCTCTTCTTTTGGACTGACTTTGCCAGAGAGAGTCATGCAAGATTAAAAAGCTAGAGTATTAAAAATTCAGCCAGACACACCAGGGCTGCCCTGATGATAACAACCATGGTGTAGTGTTTCTGAATTCATATGGATTCCCATGTTCTCAGTAAAGATACCCTACCATTTCCCAGCACAGTTCCATTTAAAAATGATTTGGATTCTCATGGGTATGTGCCATTTCCTTTTTGCATAAGACAGAGCAGACCCTCAGTGAGTTGTATTTTTCTAAGGAATTTTGAATTGTAAAAGACAGGAATGCATGACTATTTATTTACAGGAAAAAGAGTGAATCCTTACATTTTGTACAACACTTGGAAGTTTACAGAGAACTCTCCTCCTCCCTCAACTATCACCTTCATTCTTACAAAAATCCTGTATGAATGGCAATATTACAGGCGCCACAAAAGTGGCCAAGGACTCTTGGAAGGCTGGCCAGAGCAGCCTTATAGAATTCCGCCTCAGTTCCTGTTCATGTTGACCATTGTCCTAAGTGACAGGCTCTCTTGGGTTGTTTTCTTGCAACATAAGAGAATTCTAGAAGGAAACCAAGGAAGATTTTTTTCACATTTGCTCTGACTTTCCTCATGCTTAATTATGAACCAGCTTATCATTTAGGCTAAGCCACAACTTACCACTTCTTAATCCATTGCTTAGGAATAGTCACTTCTTGGCTCATGAGAGGTGGTAAGATTCTGGGGTACGTGTGCGAGTGTATGTGCGTACAGAATATAGAAGAAGGTGGTGGAGGATGAAGTAATCAGAGGCCGTATTTAGACAGAGTCCTGTATTCCCTGATGAGGAATGTGGATTTTCGCTAACAGGACGCTGGAGACATCTAGGATCTTGGATGCCTTGGGCAGGGTAGAAGAGAGTCTGATAACACGATACCAGTGATGAGGCAAATACATGAATAGAGTACACATGAGGAGGGTCTGGAAAATGGATATGGCTGAGACGATGGAGAGGATTCCTAAGGTAGAACCGACTGGTCTGGATGGTAAGGGAGATATGTGAGGTTGGTAAGGGAGATAAGGGTATATGTGAGGTTTCTAATATGAGAGGACTTTAATGCTATTGTCAAAGAAAAGAATATGGGGGAGAGAACTGGGTTGGTAGGGTGGGGGTGGGGAAGAATCAAAGGCTAGAAGTCACTTCAGGACTTGATAAGTTTGAAACGAAATATTTAGAAAGCAGCTTGAAATATCAGTCCAAATTGTAGGGAAAGGACACAAAATCTGAGACTTAGATCTAGAGTTTGACAGTGGATAAAGCCCTGTGCATAGAGAAGGACATCCAGGAAGAGTGTGGTGCTGGTCAGCCCACACAACTCAGGTATGTTAGAGATGTCGTATGTTACATTCGTAAGTCAGCTTCACGTCATACTGAGCATCCCTTCATTTAGTCTGGGGGGAAGCTTAACTTCATTTGTTTGATTTTCCCTTCCTCTTACACAGTGCCAGGGCGGCAGGATGCAGAGCGGTTATCTGGTCCTTGGTCATCTTTCCAGGTGGGTTACTGCTGGGGCTGCCACCCTTCCTACCAGATCCCTTTTTCTTTCCTGTGGCTATGCCACGTGATGATGCCTGGGGTTTTGTCTGCCTAGCCTAAACTCCGCCCTGCCCTTCCATTGGGAGTTTTGCTGTCAGCAATTATGGGAGCACAGGGAAGTGTGGCTGCTCTGGGACACTTTGGTATTTCTCTTCCTTCCTCTTCTACTTTTACCCTAGGGATATTTCTTTCTAGGGCAGAGAAGAAAGGAAGGATGAAGCCGCTTCCTTATTGCTTTTCACACTCTCTCCTATCTTTTCTCCAAACCACTGAGTTCCATTAAAGGCTTAAACATGTTTTTTGGGGAGGAAAAAAGCCAGAAGGAGTTGCTGGTTATTTCTGGTTTTGGCCCTGATGCATGCCTTCTGGAAGTCATGGCATATCAAGACTGCTACCAGTCTGAAATGGAGGAAGGAAACAAATACAGAGAGAAAAAACATTAATATCTGAAAATACCATCTAGCCACAGTGTTAAAGTACAAAGAGAAAACAAGCAGGACTTGTGGGCTCCAGAGTAAAGAGCCAAGAGAGAGCAGAAAGGTGGCATCCAGGGAAGACGTCAGAAAGCTTCTAGAGGATGCAACAAAACACCACTCTCTAGATGCCAAGACGAGGCACTGCCCAGCTAAGATGATAGCTAGATATTTCAAAGGAGGGCAGGTAGGGTCAGACCCCAGGGTTTCAAAGTGTGTTCATGGCCCAGCCTGGGGTTAGGAAGAAGCATCAGTCAGGTTGGGTTCCAACGGAGCTGTTTTCACCTTGTGCATCATTACGTCATACCCCTTACAGTGTTATCCTGCTCTTCTCTGTTTCTCTAATGGTTTCCTTCCCTGGACTATAAGTTCTTTGGGGGCAGGACAAAGCACTTTACATTCTTTTTTTTTTTTTGAAGATTTTATTTATTTATTTAACAGAGAGAGAGATCACAAGTAGGCAGAGAGACAAGCAGAGAGAGAGGGGGAAGCAGTGTCCCTGCTGAGCAGAGAGCCCTATGCAGGGCTTGATCCCAGGACCCTGAGATCATGACCTGAGCCGAAAGCAGATGTGTAACCCCCTGAGCCACCCACGTGCCCTGCACTTTACATTTTTATATCCTCAGTCCTTAGCACAATGTCTGACACATTGTAGATTCCTTATTTGGACTTAATGAGTGACTAAGAGCCAAAGTTTTCTAAGAGGGTCATCATTTTAAATGTACAGCAATAGGGCTGAAATAATCCAAGGGCTCAGAGTAATTTCCCTCTAACATTGACCGAAGCAGGAGATCTGGGTTCTATGCTGGTAGGCCTAGTAAATTGGCTTCCTTATTTCTAGTGATGATGGTTACCACCGTTGGTAGCTATTTGTTTAAGTCCAGTGGAATGGAAGATAGAGCTTAGACATTTGCTATTTTTCCCCCTCATTTGTACCCTAATGTAAACACTGAGGTCATAATATATTTAAGAAAAATTTTAAAGTATGGATGCAACTCAGAAACAAGTCTGCATCACAGATACTCTGTGCACACAGCACTGAGAGAAATTGGCATACAAAGAGAAAGGGTACAAATATATAGATCTTATTTTTAAAAAAATCTCCCAATGTAGTAGAGAATAAACAAGTAAAGAAATAGCTGTAATTCAGGGCATCTGGGTGGCTCAGTTGGTTAAGCATCTGCCTTCAGCTCAGATAATGATCCCAGGGTCCTGGGATCGAGCCCCATGTCAGACTCCCTGCTCAGCAGGGAGTCAGCTTCTCCCTCCTCTGCCCACCATGCTCTCACTCTCTCTCTCTCTCTGTCTCAAATAAATAAATAAAATCTTAAAGAAATAGCTATAGTTCATGAAAAAATAAAAGTGCAAGTGTTGAAAAAGTAAGGAAATGGCAGAGAGGGAATTTCCCAATTCTCTTAGGTATCCCAAATAAAAGTTATTTCAATGAATCTTGCAAAGTAGAAAGACATTTAATTTTTATACTGTACTTACCTTTTGCAAAGAATGATCTTCAAAGCACAAAACAATAAAATTTAAAGGCAGGGTCTAGATTATGCCAATGATTTATTTCTCAGCAAAGAGGAAAGGTGTAAGGAGGGTAGAGAAGATTATTTATTTTTTTTTTTTAAAGATTTTATTTATTCATTTGACACAGAGAGAGAGATTACAAGTAGGAAAAGAGGCAGGCAGAGAGAGAGGAGAGAGGAGGAAGCAGGCTCCCTGCTGAGCAGAGAGCCCAATGTGGGCCTCGATCCCAGGACCCTGGGATCATGACCTGAGCCGAAGGCAGTGGCTTTAACCCACTGAGCCACCCAGGCGCCCGGTAGAGAAGATTATTGAAGAAGAGCCAGAACTCACTGTTTCCATTTATGGAAAAGTGTATGATTTTTGCCAAGGAATTACACACAGCAGACTGACTCCTTTTTTAGCTTCTAAATCCAAGTTGGAGAGGTACATGGTTTGGAACCATCTCAGCTGTATTTGAAGTTGCTCAGGGACCCTTAGGTGAAAGGTGGTGTGTAAATCCAAATAAATATTCTTGTTACTTCATTATTGTTGTGATGAGTTATATTGTCAGGAATACAGGCTGTTGGAATCAGACTGGGAGCATGAAGGGGTTGTGTAGTCAAAGATTGTATTTCACAGCTGTAAGTGCCCAAAAGAACTTCTGGCAGAATATCATCAACTGTAAATTTATAACCTGCACAGGCGTCCAAGCTTTGTTAAAAAATATCTTTTGAAAATTTGTTATTTTAAACGTCTGGCTTCTATTAGGCTCTTATTTATGTATTTCTAGCATGCACGGGGTTGCAGAAGGGGCTGAAAAAGAAGCAGAAGATATCAAAAACATTTTGAAGGACCCGTAAATTTTTCTGTTTGTTTCTTTCCCCCTAACAAGCCCATTTTCAGGTTCCTTATGAAACTAGCCATTTGAGTTGAAACATTAGTGAAGTCATATTTATTGAGTGCCAGCTTATTTATTGGGCTAGGACTGGTGCTTTGGGGAGTACAGAATAGATGTCTAAGGTTGATCCTTGCTGTTCTGGAATGTCTAGCTGGAGGAAGAGGATCAACCTATGAAAAACAATAGGGGACCTTCCTTAGGGGAGGCTATATCATTGAATGATGGGATTTGTGGTTCGGAATATCTAGTTTGGAGAGGGCAGGTTAGGGGCTCACATGAGGTCTCTGAGAGGCCCTGCTGTTAGAGAAATGGAAATGATCCTCAAGGGGAAAATTCCCCTTATGCGTTGTAACAACACAACCACCAGAGGAAGGGAAGAGGCACAGAAATTCGGCTTTGCCTCCCAGGAGGTGATGGGAGCTTCCTCCTTGGTACCCAAGCGTCAAGGGCATGCCTTGGCTTTGACTCCTTAAGGTGAGGATGTGTGTAGGGGCCAAGATTGAAGGGTCTGGCCATGGAAAAAAGCAGACACTAAAGCTGAGAGCTAATTTCATCAGGGTTCCTTGTTCTTCCTAAGCTGTGGAACTCAGACTGTAGAGCCAGCCGCCATGGACTTGCCCTCTGGTCATAACCCTTTTCTCAGACTTAGGTCTCCTTGATTGATATTATTTGGGAAGACTGCTCATGGCAAGAGCACTCCAAGCTGGTCAGGTAAAACTCTGTGCCAGAGCCAGATGCCTGAGCTGGCACATTTGTACCTCATTCAAGAAGATTTGCTTTTCCAGGTCACCAACCCACAAGGGCAACAGTGCTATATAAACAGAAAGATACTGAACTTGCTGTTGTCACTCCATCTGCTCACACAGACTATTGGGTGATTGCAAAGTGCCTCAGGGGGATTCTGAGGGTCCTCAGGAGGTACCTGACATGTGCCTTGTGAGCAAGATCAGTCGGCACTCAGTTTACATATTTCAGACTCCTGCCCTGCTCTGATAAGTCTCTGAAGGTACGTCCATTTCTTCTAGCACCTCAGTCTCCCTCTGGATGCTGCTCCTGTGTGCTGGAACTCTCCAGGTGCCCAGGTGGGGAAGGGTCCGTGCCAGGGGTTTCCCCACTTTCAGAACACATTCTGTTAGTGGGATTCCAAGACAGAGCTGTCTTTGGGCTGAGTGCCCCTACATAGTTCTTAGTGAATTAGTTTCTGTGTTTTTTGCTTATGCAGTTGACCCTTGACCAGTGTGACTCCCCCAAAACTTAGATACTCACTGCCTGCTATTGACTGAAAGATTTACTCATACATAGTCAACTAACACATTTAGTATATATATATATACTGTGTTTTTACAACAGAATAAGCTAGAGAAAAGAAAATGTTACTAAGAAAACCATAAGGAAGAGAAAATGCATTTATAGTTCTGTACTGTATTTATTGAAAAACTTCCACGGGGAACTGGACAACCTGTGCAGTTCAAACCCATGTTGTCCCAGGGTCAGCTGCACTTTCCTTTTCCATAACCCTCAGGCAGGAGTTCAGTGGGGATTTGGGGTGAGAGCAGTTCTAAGGGACAGCCTGCGTACTATGCATGAGGTGGGCTCTCCTTGCCTTCTGAGGACTAAGGCTCTACCGCTGGAGCCAGTTGACTTTGGCTCTGTTTTCATTCGGATGCCCTACTCAGGAGACTCCTCACCCCCTTAGCCACCTAGCTCACTAGTCAGCCACTTTGATTTTATTTATTTATTTTTATTTTTTAAAAAAGATTTTATTTATTTGACAGAGAGAGAAGGGGGGGGGAGAGAGAGAGAGAGAGAGAGAGAGAGAGAGAGAGAGAGAGAGAGAGAGAGAGAGAGAGAGCGTGCACAAGCAGGAGGAGCAGCAGGCAGAGGGAGTGGGAAAACAGGCTTCCACTGAGCAGAGAGCCTCAGGGCTTGATCCCAGGACTCTGGGATCATGACTTGAGCTGAAGGCAGACGCTTAACTAGCTGAGTCACCCAGGTGTCCCTAGTTAGCCCCTTGAGAAGGATATAGCTGGGAACTCACTTTTCTTTCCGAGAGAGAACCAGGGCTACCTTTATTTTTGAAAATTATTTACAAATTAATATTTCAATTAAAGTAACATACTCATTAAGGTTTAAAATGAAAAAAATTCGGTCATCTACTCCATCCCATTCAATCCCAAATTCTAGCCCTAGAAGTGACAACTATCACCTAGCTAAATATGTTTGTTACACAATTTGTGTGCGTGTTTGTGTGTGTATAATTGCATTTATTTTATTTATTTTTAGAGAGGTATATTTGACTGTAACATTATGTTAGTTTCAGGTGTACAACATAGTGATTCAGTATTTGTATATATTGTGAAATGATCACCTCAATATGTCTAGTTACCAACTGTCACCATACGAAGTTACAAAAATTTTTTTTCTTGTGATTAGAACTTTTAGGATTTACTTGGTGACTTTCAAGTATGCACTACAGTATTATTGACTATAGTCACCATGCTGTATATTACATCCCTGTGGCTATTTATTTTATAATTTGACATTTGTACCTCTTGACCCCTTTCACTAATTTTGCTCATCCCCTGATCCCCTCACTTCTACTGTATCTATGTGTTTTGTTTTTTCTTGTATGTTCATTTGTGTTTTTAGATTCCACATATAAGTGAAATTATATGGTCTTTTTCTATCTTACTATAATTCTCTCAGGGTTCATCCATGTTGCTGAAAAATGGTGAGAATTAATTATTTTTTATGGTTGACTAGTAAGTATTCTTGTGTTTGTGTATCACATCTTTATCCATTCATTCATCCATGGGCACTAGATTGTTTTCATATCTTGGCTAAGTAAGTAATGCTGCAATGCTTTCATCCTTGTTAACATGTATTATTTCTTTTTTTTTTTTTGATAATAACCATTCTAAAGATGTGAGGCTGTATCTCATTGTGGTTTTGGTTTTCATTTTCCTGATAATTGCTGATGTTGAGCACCTACCTACCTACCTTCCCTCCTTCCTTCCTTCCTTCTTTCCTTCCTTCCTTCCTGCCTTCCTTCCTTCCTTCCTTCCATGCTGTGTATTATCTTTAGTTAAGTATAAAGACTTAACCATGTCACCTAGAGACCATTTTACCCACTGCTGTTTGGCCACCAATCTCTTGTCTCTCTCTTCAGAGTGGTTGAGGCAAATACCCTTTCCACGGGAAGAGGAATCCATGGTTTGTTGCCTTTGCCAATAACAAACATGTTGGAGAGCTGGGTGGCAAAGCTCTTGCCAATGGCTTCTTTCACATGAACTATATCAAAAGAACCAGGGTGTCCCTTTGTTTTAGTAATCACGTGAATACTTCCCAGGTTAGCACCCCCAATCACCATACACAGATTACCAGTGTCAAATGTGATGAAATCAGTCATTTTCCCAGTCTCCGAATCAGTCTGAATGTTGTCATTTACCTTCATGAGGGAATCAGGATAGTGGATGGTGTGCAAGCATCATGGGTCACCAGATGAGAGATTCATTTTTTCCTAACAAAGATCATTCTAACTTTGCACAACTTGTACTTGGCCTCCTCAGGTGTAATTTGGTGAACAGCAAAGCACCCTTTGGTGTCATGGATCAGATGGAAATTCTCCCTACTCTTGTCAATGCTGATGACATCCATAAAACCAGCAGGGTAGGTTACATCAGTTCAGACCTTGCCATCAATCTTTTTTTTTTTTTTTTAAAGATTTTATTCATTTATATGACACACACAGAGAGAGAGATTATAAGTAGGCAGAGAGGAGGAAGCAGGCTCCCTGCTGAGCAGAGAGCCCGATGCGGGACTCGATCCCAGGACTCCGAGATCATGACCCGAGCTGAAGGCAGAGGCTTTAACCCACTGAGCCACCCAGGCACCCTTGCCATCAATCTTAATAAAACACTGCATACAGATCTTCTTTACTTCATCTCCCGTTAGGGCATACTTAAGTCTGTTCCTTAGGAAAATGATGAGAGGGAGACATTCTCTCAGTTTATAGGGACCAGTAGATGGATGAGGGGCAAACACACCAGTCAGTTTATCCAGCATCCGGTGCTTTGGAACTGGCACATGCTTCAGATGCTTCTTGGGACCATGAGCCATGGCTACGCTAGGCATGAAAAAAAGACTGTTGGGCATCTTTTCCTGTGTTTGTTGGCCACTGTATGTGTTCTTTGAAAAAATGTCTATTCAGATCCTCTGTTCATTTTTAAATTGGATTGTTTGTTATTTTGCTCTTGAGTTGTAGGAGTTCTTTATATATTTTGAATATTAATCCCTTATTGAGTATATGATTTGCAGGTATTTTGTCCCTTTTGGTATGTTGACTTTTCATTTTATTGATGGGTTCCTCTGCTGTGAAGAAGCTTTTTAGTTTGATATAGTCCCATTTTTTTCATTTTTGCCTTTGCTTTTTGGAGTCAGATCCAAAAAATCATTGCCAAGATCATTGACCATGTTTTCTTTTAGGAGGTTTTTGGTTTCACATCTGGCTTTAAAGTTTTCAATTCATTTTGAGTTAATATATGTGTGTGGTCTAAGATAGTATTTCAGTTTCATTCTTTTGGATGCTCTTCAGCTTTCCCAACACCATTTATTAAAGAGATTTCCTTTCCCTATTGTTGATTCTTCCTCGTTTGTCATAGTTAATTGGCCATACATGTTTATTTCTGGGCTCTCTGTTCTATTCCATTAATCTATGTGCCTGTTTTCATGCCAGTACCATACTGTTTTAATTGCTAAAGCTTTTTAGTATAGTTTGAAATCAGGGAGTGTAAAATTGTTGAATCACTATATTGTACACCTGAAACTAATATAGCACCATATGCTAACTGGAATTAAAATAAAAAGTTAAAAAGCCAAAAAAAAAAAAATCAGGGAGCATGATGCCTCCAGCTTTGCATTTCTTTCTCAAGGTTGCTTTAGCTATTCAGGATCTTTTGTGGTTCCATAGAAATTTCAGGATTGTTTGCTCTGTTTCTGTGAAAAATGTCACTGGAATTTTATTAGAGATTGCATGGAATTTGTCAATTGTTTTGGGTAGTATGAGCATTTTAACAATTTTAATTCTTCTAATCCATGAGCATAGAATATCTTTCCATTTCTTTGTGTCTTCAGTTTCTTTCATCAGTGTCTTATAGTTTTCAGTGTATAGGTCTTTTAGCTCTTTGGTTAAATGTGTTCCTAGATAGTTTATATTTTTTGATGCAATTGTAATTGTGATTGTTTTCCTAATTTTTCTTCATGATAGTTCATTGTTAGTATATAAGAAATGCAACAAATTTCTGTATATTGATTTTGTATCCTCTAACTTTACTGAATATTTAAATTAGCTCTAACAGTTTTTGATGGAGTCTTTACAGTTTTACTTCTTACTTTCCTATTTGGATGACTTTTATTTCTTTTTCTTGACTAAATTACTCTGGCCAAGACTTCCAATACTATGTTGAATAAAAATGGCAAAAATGGGCATCTTTGTTCTTGTTCCTGATCTTAGAAGAAAAGTTTTCAGTTTTTTATGTTGAGTATGATGTTGAACCTAAGTGGTGGCTTATCATAAATGACTTTTATTATGTTCAGGTACATTCCCCTGATATCCGTCTTGAGAATTTTTATCATAAATTGGTGTTGAATTTTGTCACATATTTCTACATCTGTTGAGATGATCATTTATTTGATTTTCATCATTCATTTTGTTAATGTGATATATATATCACACAATTTTGATTTAATAGTTTTGGACATCATTCAATTTTTTTGTCACAAAGAATGAGGATTTATTCTTTTTTTTTCAAGTTTTCTTTTTCAAATTTTTATTTAAATTCTAGTTAGTTAACATATAGTGTAATATTGGTTTCAGGAATAGAATTTAGTGATTCATCACTTATATACAGCACCCAGTTCCCAACATGACAAGTGCCCTTCTTAATCCCCATCACCTATTAAGCCCATCTCTCACCCACCTCTCTCCATCAACCCTCAGTTTGTTCTCTATCATTAATAGTCTTTTATGGTTTGTTTCCCTCTCTCTTTTTCCCCCCTTTCCATATGTTCATCTGTTTTGTTTCTTAAATTCCACATATGAGTGAAATCAAATGGTATTTTTCTTTCTCTGACTGACTTATTTCACTTAGCATAATACACTCTAGCTCCATCCATGTCATTGCAAATGGCAAGATTTTATTCTTTTTGATGGTTGAGTAATATTCCATTGCATATATCTTCTTTGGTCATTCATCAGTTGATGGACATTTGGGCTCTTTATATAGTTTGGCTATTTTTGGTAATGCTGCTATAAATACTGGGGTGCATGTACCCCTTCGAATCTATTTTTGTATCCTTTGGGTAAGTAGCTAGTAGTGCAGTTGCTGGGTCATAGGGTAGTTCTCTTTTAACATTTTGAGAAATCTCCATACTGTTTTCCACAGTGGATATACCAGTTTGCATTCCCACCAACAGTGTAGGAGGGTTACATTTTCAATGAGAGTTTATTCTTACACATACATCCCCAGATCCTTTTCCCCCTGCCCCCAAATAGTAGTATCACAAATTTTGCTTAAATCATTCATCAGTGCTTAAGAGTACTAATGATGGTGGAAATAAGATTCACTGCCAAACACAGTAATATTCTACAATCATGCCTCTTATCTTATACAGTCTTTTTGGAATTAATACTTGACTCTTGGCATTTGTTACATTTCTCTGGACCTTTTATAATCCCCCCCTCCCAAATGCTCTAATGTCTCTATCATACATACCTATCAATATTTTCCATATGCTCAAAAAATAAATTCCATCTTTTCCCCTTAAAATTGTTCTTCTTGAAGCTTTTCATCCTTCCACTCCAATCCAGATGTTTTGCTTTATTTTTGAATCCCATTTATAGCTCCTTTCAGATGAATTCCTGTTTTGTGTGTTTTTTTTTCTCCAGTAGCCTCCAAGAAATAGTATGAAGAAAGTAAAATTTTTGAGATCTGAGTGTATGAAAATGTCTTTATTTTATACTCAAACTTCACTGATAGTTTGGGTATAAAATTACATTTCTTTCAAAATTATGAAGTCATTGCTGCATTTTCTTCTACCTTATATAATTACTATAGAGAAATCTGCCATTTTGATTTGTAATATTTTGTGTGTGAACTGTTTATCTTTCTGGAAGCTTAAAACAATGTTCTTTTTCTTGCTGAGATTTTTAAATTTCACAGCAATGTGCCTTGGTGTCGGTCTTTTCTCATTTATTGTGATTGACCATTTTAATCTAAAGATTAAGTTAAAATTTAATCATTAGTCCTGGAGAATTTTGTTATGAGAAAAGTATGTCTTTCATAATTTCTTCCTCACTGTTCTCTCTTTCTAGAGCCCCTATTGGTTAGGTACAGGACTCTCAAATTGATCTTGTGATTTTCTTACCTTTTTTCTCCATTTGTCCGTCTCTTTATTCCTTTTTTCTTCTTACTTCCTCACCTTATTTCCCAAGTTTTTCATTCTTGCTGTTACATTTTTAATTTCTAGAAACTCTTTCTATTTTTCTAATTCCCCACCCTCAACCTAAACACACACACACACACACACACACACACTTTTACTTTTTTTTTTTTTCCTCATGGCAGCCTGATCTTGTTTCAGGGATTAAATGTCTTTGCTTATTTTTCTGAGAATCATATTCATAATTTCTGTGTGTATTGTCAGTGTTTCCTCTAGTCTCTCTTCCTGTTTTGTTCCCTCTCATATTGGAGGCCTTCCTCTAATGTCTCGTTACCCTAGGCTGTCCATTCATATTTAGAGTGAGACACTCAAAAAGGAGATTGAGGGCGCCTGGGTGGCTCAGTGGGTTAAAGCCTCTGCCTTCAGCTCAGGTCATGATCTCAGGGTCCTGGGATGGAGGCCTGCTTCAGGCTTCCTGCTCAGCAGAGAGCCTACTTCCTCCTCTCTCTCTGCCTGCCTCTCAGCCTACTTGTGATCTCTCTCTCTGTCAAATAAATAATAAATAAAATATTAAAAAAAAAAAGGAGATTGAAAGCT
>LNAC01000644.1:0-186683 GCA_002007465.1 Ailurus styani | reverse complement strand
AAAAAAAAAAAAAAAAAAAAAAACTAAAAAAAAAAAAAAAAAAAAAAGAAACAAGAGTGGATCCAGTGTTTAAAAGTCAAAGTAATCTACCACATTAACAAGCTAAAATAGAAAATCGGTGTGCTCATATCATTTGATACAGAAAAAGCATTTGACAACATCCAACAACTGCCATGATAAACTCTGAACAAATTAAGAATTGGGGGGAACATCCTCAACTTGATAAAGAACATCTCAAGAAATCTCCAGCATGAAACAGTGTGATTGGGTTGGCAGTATTTATTTCACCAGGGTAATAGTACCTTGGCATTGTGGTGGCAGGGGTGGGGATAGAAAAAGAACTGAACATTGTTTGGGAGAAGACAAAACAGAGAGCAGAGCCCTGACATGATGAGTGGTCAGTCACACCAAACTCGAATTTTGCTAGGAGCCACCCTGTATAGCAAGGTTGTGGTACTGGTGTTGCCCTCTGCTCTATAGACATAGCTGTGCCTGGACATGAAGAAATGATGCCAGTAAACACAAGAAGGGGTTGATCACGCAGTCTCCTAGGTCTATTTAACTTTCCATTTTCAGGATGGATTTGGCCCAAGAATTCTGACTGTCTTTCAGTATTCACAAACACCAACTTAAAGATAGTTGGATTACCTATTCAGTGTGTGATACTGATACCAGCAGATAGTGGCCTGAAGTGTTCAGTTACAGTATGTCTGGGACAGTTAAGTCCTTCCCTTTTTATGGTTTCTGATACAGAAGCTATTGGATGTTTTCCCAGGATTTGGCTCATCTTGGGCCACCCTTCTAAAATCTTATCCTTGTTGGTCTAGAGAGATGTTTCCAACTCAGAAGCTCCATTCACAACACCTTTGAAGAAGAAAATAACACTTCAAACCTTATTTTCCTTCTTTGGTGTGGTTCCCATACTGACTTTAAAATACTGCTGTGTGATGACTTATAGCAAAAGATGCTTCATAAAAATCAATTATAATACGTTTTATAGCAGGTTAGACTCCTTTAATGTATCTTGTTTGTAGTATTGCATCAAGGACATTAATAGAATTTTAGGAGACCTGCCAAAATATAAGCATAAGAACCATTGGTGGGGAAAATTTCCTTGTCTTGAAATCAGTTAATGTTGCAAGAGAAAAGAGTAGAATGGTTTTTTCATGCTAGCTCCAAATCAAAGAAAAAGGAGTTCCAACTTTATGTAATTGTTGGGATTTCTCGCCATGACTGAATTTTAGGGTTTTGGTATTATTTGTGCTCTACAAAGATTTTGTTTTCAATATCCCTAGGGTAAGGATCAGCTGCAGTAAGTTGGAGCTGGACACCCAGCTCATGTTTCCAGGATGGTAGGCAAATTTACTTTCTTCTTTGCTATTAATTTTATGTAAGGCAACCTTTAAAAATATATGTTAGTCTTACTTTAGCCATTGAAAAAGCAAGTACATAAACCAGAAACTGACCTTGCTACCAAAAATCATATTTGAACCAGAAAGAATATGGAAACCGCTGAATTAAATCTGATACTCTCTCACAAACACACCAGATGTTTTATATACCAAATTATCCCTTGGTGCTGAAATCTAGATCTTCTGACATCCAAATATTGCTATTGCAAGTGTTGAAATACTCTCAAGTTTAACATGTGTAAGGAAACCAAACTTTCTCCAGATAAAACTATGCAATGTCATACTATTTAAAGAGCTGTGATTTATTTCAGAGATTGCAAATGTGTGGTAAGGCATAAGAAACACCATATGACATAAGGTGTTTAGGATATACTTAATATGTTTATTTTTCAGAGGTTCACCACCATTAATCCATGACAGGTGTAGGGTTTATAATTTGAAACAATTATCTTTCAAACCATTCATATCACTGCTAAAGAGATGGCTTCATTCTTCCTAGTCACCATATGTCCTAACCATGCAAATGAGAAAGAGAACAACATCTGGTCGACCACTGTTGTCTCGCCTGTCATGCAAAACATGTGGTATTGCATGTGCCCCTCATCAGGTTCCTTTGGGACATCAGTGTGGTGGATGATTTCATATTTTATACAGCTGGTGCATTTAGGACATACCATCAATCTTAGTTCAGTAGCATCCTTACACCTTTGGTTTTTTGTTGGGCTTTTGGTGGTGAATTCCATTTTTGGATTATGCAAACATCTCTCCTGGAGCTTCAAGTGAGAGTAGAATATTTATGTAACAGCATCTCTGTATAATTTGACAGCTTATGGGTAGAAATGTGGCCTAGGAAGAAATAGTTCTCTGGAAATCCTGAGTTAGGATATCTATGTTTTGGTATAATACTGACTTTATTTTAGTTGCCTTGGGAAAAATTCACTAAGTTCTGTATATCTTTATTTAATGTCTTATAAAATAAAAAAAATAGCCATCAAATATTCATCCTGACATTGTGTTAATCATTGGATGGAGACTGACATACCCATGCATGCTGTTATGTACAAAACAAATCATCTTTTTTCTAGGGTGCATATTTGAATGATTATATTAAAAAGCATGATTTGAGAATTAGTGTATTAGTTTGGAAACATGTGTTCACTGTGCTGCCTCTCATTTGGCCAATTTGGTCATATTCTTACTTGCCTAGTGTCTGACAGCAAACCTACGCATCATGAGGGTATAGTTTCTTGGGTTCAGTGACCTGTTTTTTGCCACTGCTATATCCATCCTATGAAGGAGTGTTTGTTAGATGAGGAAGCCTTACTAAGAATCTAAGAAAAGGACATGGGTTACCTGATATAATCAATAGCCCTGCACTTTTTTTATTTTTCTCAACTGAGGACAATTTAATTGCTCATTTTTCCCTAAACCTGTGTGTTTTTTGAACTATTTCCAAGTAGAATTATTTTTATAATATGAAGAGTAACTAAATTGAGAGCTTTAGTTTCAGATGAAGGTACAGATACAAATATGGATTTACATGGATATACACGGAAACTGAAAAAATAAATTAAAAATGAACAACAATCCAGATCTTCAGAACATGTTTAAATAATGGCCAAAAAAATACAGAATGTATTTTCTTTATTATCTTTTTCCTCTTAACATTCACATGATGGAACAAAAAAGGGGTTTTCTTTTATTTTTTCTCCTGCATAATCAAGTCTTTAAGGAGCTATGAGAGCTGGACTATTTTTTTTTAGCCTCTGAATGCCATCCAGCACACTGGGGACAGTTAAATAATAAATAATAACAAATACTCAGTTTATTGACTCCCGAATCCTTGAATCAATCAATTAATCATGATGAGATATGGCAAGATCAAGGGAATAAAATTCTGAAACTGACTGTAAGATACAAGTGGATAAATCCCCCAGCAGAAATAATTGCGAACCATTTTGATAAAATATAAAATGATGATCAGTTATGCTCTTTGGGGTCCAATAACTAAGGTTTATTTAAATGCCATAAAGTACATCTCTTCAGGATCTACTCGTCTCCTAAACATCACTTGCTAGGGTAAGGCATGACAATCTAATCACTCTAAAGACTGAAACCACAGATTCAAAGTAGTGAGCACCATCTAAATTTTAAAGGACAATTTCCGTGAAAAATGTCCCCTTGCAACAGATGATTTAAATATTTCAGGAAGTCTTACAACGAGGCTAATTTTTTCTGTTTGCATTGAAATTAACTTTCGTTTTTCCAACCTCCAACATTGGTTAGGTACTAAAGTAAGAGATTTTATGTGAACATTTTGATCAATCTACAAGAAACAATGTAGATGGTACTAAGAAAGTGAATCACCAGAGAAAGAAGCCCTAGGTCAGAACTTGCAATATGCAGTAATAATACTCAGTCATAACAATGTGCACAAAGGTCTCCCCATGGCCACAGGACTCTGGAATAATAACTGTTAGAGGTTTATGCTGACTGTTACTATGGATTTGTTTTCTGGGTTCACTCACCATTTGAGTATTGTACCAGATGTGTAGTTAATACTCAGGGGAGATTTCCCTGAGTACAGTGAATGCTCCTGAGTTTTGTCAGGGGATGTGGTCTTTCCCATAGGCTGCTCAGAACACAAGCAGAAACCATAGTAATAGAATTTCTTTTGGATAACTGAGATGCTGCCTTCAGGAAATCTGTTGTCTTCATGATTCTGGGTTGCCTGGTTGTAGAAAAGGATATTTGGGAAGTCTCTTTTCAAGGCTTCAGATAGTATTCACATTTGAGATCTGGACATTGTATTCTAGGATTTTATCTTTTTAGAGAGTGAATTCACTCAGTCATTCAACAAACATATGTTGAACATCTAATGTGTGCTAGATGTTGTAGATTCAGTAGGAATAGGATCTGATCACTATACGTAGGAATTCATTGAACCATTACTGTACTTAGGAATTCATTGAACCGTCTCTTTCACATCCATTATCTCCTTTAATCAACTGACCATTCTCTGAAGGATGTATTATGGTTTAAGATATGGTAGTGGAGCTCAGTGAGTTGATAAAGTTTGCTTAAGGTTCCTTAGTGTCAAAATGTGGATTTTACAGCATTCTCTGGCTTCTTGGTCTTGTGCTATTTCTTCTACATCATAGCATATAATCCTCACTCTGAGCCTTGGTTTCATCTTCTGTAAATTAAAGCAGAGAGACTATTTTACCAAATTCTCCTTTTCTCTCCAAACAATTTATGTTTTATGTAAAACCAGTATTTGGATACAAGGAATTAGATAAGACTTCCATTTCAGTGACTCATCAGCCTCTGTCAAACACCTTGGAACTCTGGTAAACCAGTTGGCACAATACCTTCCCAATCCTGGACACCTTCAAGTCTGGTGGTGATTTTATGCCCAAGAGCTTCTTGGTGTTAGTCTTCCATGACCTACATAAGAGCAATTAGAGGTGGGTCTGGTTCTGAATACCCTTCCTCCCCACTTTTTATAGTCTTTCCCTTCCCCAGGTCCCAGTGACTGGGTGGTTAGTCAATAGTGTTTTCTAGGGATATCCTACCCTTCTCTTTCTAAGCCATCAGTAACCCAGCTCTTTTCCTTATGTGTTTCTCATAAAACATCCCAAGATGCTGGGAAAACACGATATTCTGGGATGAACACCATCTAATCTCTTATTATATGTTGAATTGTGTCCTTTCAAAACTTGATATGTTAAAGTCCTAATCTGCTGTGCCTCAGAATGTGACCTTCTTTGGAAATAGGGTCAGTGCAACTGTAATTAGTTAAGTTAGAATGAGGTCATACTGGAATAGGATGTGTCCCTAATTCAATATGATGGTGTCCTTATAAAAGTGGGAAATTTGGACACAGTTGCATACCCAGGGAGTGAAAATGAAGGCATAGATCAAGGCTATGGCATAGATAGAGTGAAAATGAAGGCATAGATCAAGGCACAGATCTTACTATTAGTGGAATGCCCACTCATACCTTTCTACATGGGGCTATCAGTCTTCCTCAAGTGACCAAATAATTCCACCAGTTGCCCAAAGCCTTGTGCACATGACCTGGGATCCTGATCATCACTTATCATTTGTTTTCCTAAGGGCCTGCCCACAGTGTGCACTGAAACCTTTCTGTTATACTCTTTGACTCCACAGGCCCTTGGCTACTTGAGTATCTAAGGGTAATTGTGTAATTCTCAGTGTGCCTCTCACTGTAAGAGAAAAGACGAAGCCATGCTTTCATTTGAAAAGTCTGTTATTATTTGAGATGCTACTTTCCTTCCCACTAAACAAATACCAGTGAATGTTTTTTATTTCCCTCCCAAACTGAGCTGAGTGCTCCCTCCCTCCTCATCTGATTAAACTGTCCATTCATCCTTTCACACATCAGACATTTCTTAAAGACCAACCACATGTTGTCAGTATAAGAAGTAAACTGTTGACTTGTCCCTGCAGAACTCAAAGTCTAGTAGGATAAATGCTCAAAGTCTGGTGGGAGAGTCATACATAGGAGGAATTGTTCTATAACAAGCCCATGGTGGAGTATTTACCATATGAGGCTGAAGCAAAACTGGCTAAATGTCCTCGGAGAAAAGTTTTGGAAGTCTTCACAGAAGAAGTGACTTTCGAAGAATGAGAAAGAATGAATGGCAGTTGGAGGAAAGGGAGAATAGGGGCACAGGTTGAGGAAGGGATCCCAGGTAGAGGTGACAAATGGAAGTCTTCAAGACTTGGGGAAACCTGGCTCTGTTTGACTAGAGTGCATATAAGATACACACACACACACACATATGTATATATATAAGTTTGGCAGGAGAGGGGGCTCAGAAGTAAAGCTGGAGCTCACTAGTGGAGGGTTTTCCACATTTTGAGTGGAAGAAATGTGAGATCTGTTTTTTTAAATGATCACTCTGGTGGCAGTGACATAGGACATAGGGCACAGATGGGAGGCTAGAGGCCAGTGGGGAGGCCATATTTCTTGAGTAAAAAAATTAGAACATGGTTCAACAAGTATTAATGTAGTTATAGGCTCAACAGGACAGAATATTTGAACTCAGGATTCTTTAGAAGGTTTCCCATGGCTACGTGTAGGGACTGTGCAGGAAAGAGAATGAAATTATAAACCAGGGCAGTACCAGTTGGAATGGAGAGAAAAGGATACATTTATGAGTTAAAAAGGACTGAATAGATGACATATTTAATATCGAAGTGAAGAAGAAACAGGACTCAAAGGTGGCTTCCAGATATTTTATTTGTCCATAAAGATAATGGCAGAGGAGATATTAAGAAAAAATAGTGATAGGTTTCCTGAGAATGTTAATGGATTCAGTTTTAGAAATACTATGTTCGATGTACTTATAGAGGCTATCTAGGGAGAGAGAACTATAGGCAGTTGAAAATATTGGACAGGAGCTCACAAGGGATATTTAAGAAATAATTATAACAATAGCAACAAAGTAATGTCAACAATTTATTGAATTCTTATGATATGCCAGACACATGCTCAGTCTCTGTGTTTATTATCTTATTTAGTTCCTTCAAAAATGGTATGAAGTATTACCTTCTTTTTATAGATGCCAAACTTAAGATCTCAAAGCTAGTAGGTAACAGAATTGGGATTTCTACCTGAGTCTGCCTGATCTCAGAGCCAGCATTCTCAACCCTACCATCCCTGCATGCATGTCTGTGAAGCTGTCAGCTAGGGTAAGGTCATGCAATGCCTGTGTTTGGTTGGGAATCCTCAGATGCCTGCTAAATAACTGAATGAAACTGGATGTCACCTAGGCTAGGTAGCAGGGTAAAAGGGGTTGCACAGCTGATTGAAAGACACCAACAACAGGAACCACAAGTGAGGATACCATTGTCAGTTGCTACTCCATGGAGTAGCAGACAGAACTGCCTTCTCTTGGTTGGAGGGACACGTTTCCATGGCCCTTATATCTCACAGAAGCCGCCATGAGGATGGTTCCATCTGCCTGGGAAGAGCATCCCTTTGAACATCAAGTCCTGTAAAGATGCCCTTTATGATTCTCATGAAGTGCTGTACACTGTCTTACCCCTCCTCACCCCCAGCCGCCCAGGAGATGTGCTGAGATTCTGCTATGACATTTCTGCATAGTAGACAAAGAATCAAGGCCACTAAAATTCAAAGGAAACTGGAAGCAAGAATGAAAATCTTAAAGTAGTACTCTTCACAACATTAATCAAAATTTACATACCAAGAAAATCGGAAGAATTTGAAGTTTCAGTCTGCTACTGAGACTTGAGGGGACTCTCAGCCCTCTAAACAAGTTGCTGTAGTTCTGCCAGGAGAAAACCTTTACTTTTTAGTCTTTTATCTCAGACTGAATAATGTCAGGCCTAAAGATATTCATATAAGTGTCAATATTTTCAAGAAAATACCTTAAAAGATGAGGATACCTTTCTGGTTTTTGTGTTTTGATGAATCTGATGTTAAGAATGTGCCCCGAGTCTAAAATCTTTCAAGGTTCTGGATCAAGAATGATTTTTACATTGACCCTCTCTTGGGAACAGGGAGGCCTTGATAAGAGGCCTTGTGAAAATTTAGATTCATATAATTAAAGTTTGCTTGGAAAGGAAAGCTAAAGTTCTGATACTTTGTGACCTACAGCTTTGATATGCAATCATCACTTTCTTTTTTGGACCTTACATTTCAACAGCCTAATCTTTTAAAATAAATGTTTCACTGAAGCAGTAGAAACTACAGCACTGACAGGTCACTTTGATTGAATAGGTGTTTTTATTTTAATTCAATAAGCAAATTAAGGTTGGATTTCTTGCTGTTAGCAATGTTTATCTCACTACAATAATGGCTATAATATGTTATGTGTGAGATCTTGTACTTCTTTTAGAAAAAGGATATTCTTTATTAAAAAAATAAGGTTTATTAGATCATGAGGTTGTCTGAATTTACCACCTTTGTCAAAAGAGAAATATGGAATGCTTCACAGATTTGTGTGTCAACTTTGCTCAGGGGCCATGCTAATCTTCTCTGTATTGTTCCAATTTTAATATATGTGCTGCTGAAGTGAGGACAAGGATATTCCTTTTGGAAAGCCCTGTTAAAAGTATATTTTCTTTTCTTGACTTTTGTACTTGTTTCATGACTCAAATAGAATTTTAGCATATTGCAAACAACTTTTAAGTGTAATTATAAATACTGTCTTTTAGTTCCACAGATGATTAATCTTACCTTAAACTATATTTACTTGGGATTAAAAAATTAATTAGTATGTTATAGGGCTTATGATCAGAAAAGTATCAGTACACATGTACAGATTACATACATGGCCGTAAAAGTACACTGTATATCAGAATTTCCCTGAATAAATAGTTATTTGAGCCTCTAAGTTTCAGGTATTTATGACCCTCAATCTTTTAGGAACAGTTTATTTATTTATTTATTTTTAAGGATTTTGTTTATTTGAGAGAGAGAGAGTGAGTGCAAGTGGAGGGGAGGACCAAAGTGAGAGGGACAAGAAGACTTCATGCTGAGCGCACAGTCCACTTTGGGGCTCGATCCCATGACCCGGAGATCATGACCTGAACTAAAATCAAGAGTTGGATGCTTAACCAAGTGAGCCACCCAGATGCTCCAAGTAGCAGTTATTTATATAGTCCTTAGAATAATTCACCTATTTTTGGTGAAAATTATTGGAAATTCTGGGATAATTCTGTGATCTAGGATGTTGGTTCTCAAATTTCAGTGTGTGTTATCAGTCAGGGTCCAGTTTGAAGATGGAAACAACACAGTAATTAAAATAGAAAAAGCTTAATTAAAGAACTATTAACTATCAATGAGTCATGATTACTAAGAGGTAAAAACAGCTCTAAAGAAAACCAGAATGGCAAATATAGGTAGCAGGCAGTAGCTCTCCGGTTGAGGTAGGGAACACGGGGAATGAACACATTTGGAAGAGGCTTCTCTCTTCCCCTATCACAAAGTGCTGAGAGTCAGACCTCTTTGTAGAACGTGTAACTGAAGTTCACTGGGTGGTTGAGAAAATTACCGAGGGGCCACAGGCTGAATAAGTAGAGCCAGTGTGCCATAAGAGAGCATCTGCAAAGACCTTGAAGTAGCTTAAGAATTTATAGCCATTTAAATATCAGAATACTTATACTGCTTCATTAACTTCTAGGGGCTTTTTGAAGCTTTTATAGATATTGAAATAAGAAAAAATGTCTTACATTTGTGCAAAACTTTATGCAGATTGTTTCCTGTATGTTTTCTCATTCAAAACCCACAGTTCCTTATACTTTGAAGTGCCCTCCTCCACCATTTCCTAAGGATTAAGGCCAAATTCCTCAGAATGACTCATGCTTTCAAGGCATGAAACTAACATATTTCTCTAGATTCATTTCTCATCAGTTCCTATGCTCCATTCCTAAAAGTTAGGATGGAGGCTTTCTTATTTTCCATTTAACCCCCTTATTAGATTTATAATATTCCCCATTCTTTCTATGAAACACACGAAATTGATGTTTATAGACTTCAGAACACACCTGGCTTTTGGACACTCTCTAGTATGCCCTAAACTTCTGCTTCTACCAGTTGGAGTTGTATACTCACAAAGAATTGAATGATTATGTATGTGTGCTCCCAGATCTGTTTGTTTCAGTTAAATTTATTATTATAATCATATAATTAAAGTGAATATAAAGCATTATAACATTAATGCAAAAAGAGAAGTGCCTGTTAAAAAATAAAATTGAGAATTTCTGGTTCCAGCAAGCTGGCAGATAAAACAGATAGGAAATTCTCTTTCTAATAGCTTCTATACATGCTGGATAAAATGCAACAAAAATTCTTAGAAGTGTATAACTGCGTTTATGAGAAAATTGAAACCTACAGGTCCCAGGATAAAGAAGAAACTGTAAATCAAAGAAGTATGAGTCTGAGCTGATGCTAAGTCTTCCCTGGAGGTGGAGGCAGGAGGGTTTTAATGCCTACAATAGAGAGGAAATGAGGCTGGTCTTACATAGGCAGAGTTTGAAATAAAACCCTTGTATAAAGCCAAGATTTTGAAAGTCTGCACCCTCTTTGTTGTAAAGGTGAAGTGAAAAACATCACACACCAACATAGGGAGATAATGAGAAGGCGTGTGTGTGTGTGTGTGTGTGTGTGTGTGTGTGTGTGTGTGTGTGTGTTAGGAGGCAGGGGTGAGGGAAAAACAGGAAAATCTTTTCTGAGAACCTGAAATTCAAGGTTTGAAATTATAATATCCACATGGTATGGGCACCCTCAAGCCAAGAAATTCAATAAAAATTGCTGTGGGCAGATGATGTCCCTGGGATACTTTACAAAGCAAATGCAAAACCACTTTTGAGGATCATACCTTCACCCCTGTGGCAAAAGATTTCAGTAAAACTTGCTGAAGATGAAGTCACAATCCAGGATTGTAAAACAGATGAGGAAGTATCATGCTGAGAATGAGAGCCACCTGGCACAACAAATAGGAGCATGAATTTCCCAAGCCTTCAGATAATAGAAAACAATGGAACTGATAAAATAGGTACATTTAAGATAATTAAAAATGTAAAAGTAAGCATTAAAATCATAGAAAGTAAGATAGTATGGAAGAGCGTATTTGCAAATATTTGCAGACATGTTTGCAAATAAATAAAATAGAACTCCTAATAATGACTACTATAGTCATTGAAAAAAAAACACCAAAAAATCAATACCCCAATGTGTGAGTTGTAAAGGGAATTCTTAGTGAAGTGCAGTATATGTGAATTGTTTGCCAGTACAGTTGTGTTGATAGTAAACCCCCAAGTGGCAACTTCTGCCTTCTGCCCTTTTCATGTTCCTCATATGTTATGATCATTTCAAATAGAATATGTTACTAAGGTTTTTAAGCTTAGTCTATAGCCCTTGGGACCCAGACAGCAGAAGATGTATGTTAGCTGATGAGGAGAGAGTTATTTTCCAACCCGTGCAGTCTAGTAGCATTGAAAAATCTATAGCGATTCATGCTCACATAGGTTGTACCATGACTGGAATTACCGTTTTTAATTGGTAAAGACAGTGGCAGTGGAGAGTTTGACCAGTGCTGTATCCAACCTAGCTCTGCAATTTAGAGAAGAGATCGAAGCTCTGGGTGGTATATCTCATCTTATTGGAATACTATTTGGAAAAGTTTATAAGTATCCCAGCTGTTTCATGTGGGCACTTGACAGGTTTTTGTACAATGCAATGTTTAAACAATTGATTTTTCCTCAGAGGGTGTACAGGATTCTTTTCAAAAGTTTACTATAAATCTATAGCACTGAATAAAGCACCACATCTTGTCATTCTCAAATACAGTGGTTGAGAAGTTGAATGTAAATAACATTGAGTTAGCTACCCTAGCTAGGCAAGAAATTTCAAATGAATAATATAAAAAAAACCCCAAAATTTTCAAATGAAAAATATTTCAGTTTTAAACATTGAAAATAAAATGAGAAGGGCCATCATAGTTCCAATAAGAGTTCCAGAAAGAAAAGAGGGCAAAGAGTAAAGAGACAATGTGTAAGGATATAATGGCTGAGAATTTTAAAAGTTGATATAAGAATGTGAAAAATGAGTCAGAAGCACAATGAATACAAGACAGAATAAATGCAAATAAATCCACAGCCTTATATATTGTAGTGAAACTTAACTATAACAAAGAAAAACACGGAGATTTTATAAGCTACCATAGAAAAAAGCCCAGTTACAAAAGAAATGACTATTAAACAAACAGCTGAATTTTTAATATAACAAAACAAATGAAGTCTGAAGTCTGTAGAATGATATATTCAAAATGATAAAAGTAAATAATTATTATTTAGAATTACCAGGTGTAACTATCATTCTAGAGTGAGGACACAAGACATTTTTAAAAAACAAGAAGAGGTGAATCTAGCAATCACAGAGCGTCACTATAAGAACTTATAAAGGGTAAATTTCAGTAAAAAGGAAATTTAGCCCAAAGGAAAGAGTGGGAAACAAAAAGCAATGATGACTGAAGAAATTGGTAAAATATGAATAAATCTAAATAAGTATTATATAAAACTATAAAAATGATGTTGACAATAAATGGAGGGAGAGTTTAAAAGCAAGGTAGAATTTAAAAACTGGGCAAAAATATTGTAAGATTAAAGGAGACCTCAGAGTTAAAATATTCTAAGTTTCTCTGTTTAGGAGGATTGAAGGAATATTGATTAATTTTATAATTTGATAAGCCTGATATACATTGAAATATGATATTCATTAAAAGTAGGAATAGATGTTATAGCTTCCAAAGTATATAAAGAATAAAACAACCAATTCAACAGAAGTTAGGAAACTTAAAAAAGAAAAGAAATGAAATTCATCAAAACTTGTTTATTTATTTATTTATATATTTATTTATTTTTTTAAAGATTTTATTTATTTATTTGACACACAGAGAGAGAAATCATAAGTAGGCAGAGAGGCAGGCAGAGAGAGGGGAGGAAGCAGGCTCACCGCCAAGTAGAGAGCCCGATGCGGGCCTCGATCCCAGGACCCTGAGATCATGACCTGAGCCGAAAGCAGAGGCTTTAACCCACTGAGCCACCCAGGTGCTCTTCAAAACTTGTTTAATAGGAAGTTTCAAGATAATAGAATAGAAATAAATGGAAATATTTAAATATTACAATAAATGAACTAATTTGGTAGTTAAAAGCAGACAGTCTTGGATTAGATCTTTAAAAATGCAGCTCTGTAATATTTAAGAGACTCACCTAAAATTTGACACATAAGGGCTAAAATTAAAAACTACAAAATGTATTTTAGGCCAGGCTAAGTAGAAGAAAGTTAATATAAATATGTTAATAAAAAGTACTCTTTAAGAATTAAGAATATTACTCTTTAGTTACTAGGAATTGAGAGCATTGTTGGGCACCTGGGTGACTCAGTTGTTTAAGCATCTGACTCTTGATTTCAGCTCAGGTCATGATATCAGGGTCATTAGATCAAGCCCCGAGATAGGCTCCAAGCTGGTTGTGGAGGCTGCTTAAGATTCTCTCTCTCCCTCTCCCACCCTGTGCTCACACATGCTCTCTCTCTAAATAAATAAATAAATAAATAAGAAAAATTAAGAGCATTATTACATGAAAAGAAAGAACATTTCACTAGGAAAACATCAGTTCAAGACTTGTATGTACCCAACATTATATAAAAGAGGGAAAGCTCCTAACTCATTTTTTGAGACTGGTATAGTTTTGATAGCAAAATTGAAAAAAGAAAATATGTGAATAGGAAATTAGGAAATTATAGGTTATGCTCACTTGTGAACAGAGATGAATATAAAATATATAGTAATAATCAAATATAAGAATTTCAGTATATAAAAACTTTAATATTAAGGGAGAACAACCATTTAATACCTCAAAATTTACAAAAAAAATTCTGGAAAACTGTCAGCACTCATGATAAAATCTTTTAGCTAACTAGAATAGAACAAAATTTTTTTAATCAAGTAAATAACATAAGTTTATATGAATATCATGCTTAGAAGTATTCTAGGTATGAAAAAGACAAATATATCCTCTATTCTTTCTCATTTTCAGCTTTGTATTAGAAGTCCTAGTTATCACAGGGGACCTGTGTGGCTCAGTTGGTTAAGCATCTGCCTTTGGCTCAGGTCATGATCCCGGGGTCCTGGGATAGAGCCCCACATCAGGCTTCTTGCTCAGCAGGGAGCCTGCTTCTCCCTCTGCCTGCTCTGCCATTCCCCCATTTGTGCACACTCTCTCTCTGTCAAGTAAATAAATTAAAAAAAAAGAAAAAAGAAGAAGTCCTAATCAGCACAATACAAGGAAAAAGAAGATTGGCATTTGGAGTTATTTGCAATGTCTATAGAGAAAATAAAAGACTGGGGTGCCTGAGTGGCTCAGTGGGTTAAGCCTCTGCCTTCGGGTCAGGTCATGATCTCAGGGTCCTGGGGTCTCAGGGTCCTGGGGTCAAGCTCCGCATTGGGTTCTCTGCTTAGCGGAGAGCCTGCTTCCCCCTCTCTCTCTGCCTGCTTATGATCTTTCTCTCTGTTAAATAAATAAATAAAATCTTTAAACAAACAAACAAAAAAGAAAATACAAGTCTTAACAAATGATTAGCATTAATCAATAGGGCAAATAATACTACTTGATTTATCAATAATATCAAAGTATAATTTATCAAAGTATAACATATTTATAATATGTTATTTGTAATTGTAAGAAACACTCTAAGGGACAGTATACTATTTTTCCTTATACAGACATATCTATGATAAAGTTTAATTTATAAATTAGGCATACTAAACAATTCACAATAACAGTAGTAAAACAGAACAATTGCAGCAATGTACTATAAAAAACGTTATGTGAATATAGTCTCTCTCTCTCAATATCTTACTATATTGAACTCAGCCTTCTTTTTCTTGTGATGTCAGATGATAAAATGCCTACATAATGAGATGAAGTGAAGTGAATGACATAGGCATTATGACAGCATTAGGCTATGACTGACATTATGTTGTTATGTCAGAAGGAAGATCATCTGCTTTGGGATGGCAGTTGACCATGGGTAACCGAAACCTTTGAAAGCAAACGGGGGTAGTGGTAGAGGGTGATTACTGTAATGTGTAATTCATGAATGGTGAAACCTGACTGGCCAATAAACATGTGAGAAATGTTCTATCTCTAAATAGATGAGAAACTTAAAATATACCATTATGGTATTAGTAAGATTAGCAAAAATTAAGAAGTCTAATAACTCTTGTGAATGAGGTTGTGGGAATATTGCTGGTGGGACCATAAATAGGACAGCTACTTTGAAGAACTATTTGGTAACATCAAGTGAAATTGGAAATGCACAGACTCTGGGGTACCTGGTGGCTCAGTTGGTTAGGTCAGATCCAGTCCTGCATTGGGCTTCCTGCTCAGTGAGGAGTCTGCGTCTCCCTCACTCCTCCCCATGCTCATGCACCCTCTCTGTCTCGCTCACTCTCTCTCAAATAAATAAAATCTTAAAAAAAAAGAAAGAAAGAAATGCAGACTCTGTGGCTCAGCAGTTCCACTGTTAGGTATGCAGTGGGGCTACCGAATGGCAGAAGACCTGGAGTTGTACAATGTGCAGTCTTTCATATCATGGAGCAACTCTCACAAATGTGCACAGAGACCTTTCTAAAAAATTAGAGGAAGTTGGGGCTTATATTCATTGGAAATTTTCCTGTTCCCACTCAAGTACAAGAAGCTGAAATGGGAAATTGTAGACATATTTTGATATTTATGTAAGAAATACAATGCATGACTCCTGTCAAAAGGCATAAACTGCAAAAAAAAATTTTTGCCCTATATCAAAAGATTGAAGAATAAATATACCTTGATATGTTTATATAAGAACATAAAGTTCTGAGCAAAACAAAATGCAATCTTTTTTGTTTTACAAAGTTTTTGCATTTCTGGAAAAAAAATGTTCCTGGATAAATGGTGCCAAAACCAAAAGAAAACAAAACATATCCTTTGTGGTTTTTATGTAAAACTTGAGTTAGCGTAAGGCTCAGATAATTTTAAACAGTTTTTTTAGGTCCTAAATGCCTGGCATGACATTTGACATTTGAAAATCACGTCAGAAACAGGACAGTTCTTGGCACAGAGAGCTGACCCTGGGTGAGGATGGTTAGCTTTCCTGACCTCTACTCACTAAATGCTACTTGTGCCCCAGTCACTGAGACAATAAGGCCCCTGGGGATGAGAGCCGCTGTTTAATCTAAACCCAGCACAAACATTTTCTCCTTCCTGGAGAGCTCTTTATTATTAATTTCTCTGTGCCCACACAGTGCACATGACCCCTATAACATTTATCCCATTGCACAGTGATGAGCTTCTTACATATCTATTCTTTCCTCCAAATCATGGCTACCTAGAGGACGGGGACCTATATTATTTTATATACCTAAAGTACTTAATAAATGTTTGTTGTATGAAAAATAATGTAATCAGATCTAGCCTTTTAAGTTTGAGTTTCTAGAGTGTCACCGGACTGCTTGCTGTCCCCTCTTCCAATGAAAGCTTTTATCTATAAAAGGCTAAAAAATGGAGTCTTATAGCAGAAGTCATCTTCAGTTTCCTAAAAATGTCTGTTGTGTACTGATGGTACCTTAGATCAGTCCTTATTAACTGAATGTCTTTATCTACAGAGATATTAAAGAGGAGAAATAGGTAAATATTATCTGGCCAACATTTAAGAAGTCCTGAAAAAAATGTATTTTTACATGCATTCTTCATTCCTCTATAGGGCAGACAACCTTCTCCCCCCCCACCCCCCGGCTTTTGGCTTTATTTTTTTCAAGCAACTCTCATTTGGCCTGTTCTGTCCAACATTATAAAGATAAACCCTGTGAATCCAGACTAGACTTCACAGTCTAAGGTATATGGATTGATGGGATAGTCTTTCTAGTCGAAATGGAGATTTTTCACAATCTTTAAAACATAAGTGGCATTAATTGAACCTAAGAAGAAATCAAGAGGATTCATGAACACATTTATAAATTTTCTTCTTTCTGCATTTTAATTATACTGGCATTTTAATTGCATTGTAATTGCACTTTAATTGCATGTATTTGTATAAATTAAAAAATAATTAGAGTGCTGCAGCACTATGGGAAACTAATTTATGCATATAGACCTTTAAAGATGTACACGTGAAGAATGATTTCATAATTCTCACCATGTTAGACACTTTTAAATTGTCCTTGCTGAAAAGATCTACAGCTATCTAGATTGATGAGCCTTCCCTGTTCTTTCTGTGAGTAAGAAGGCAAGACAGAACTGGAATGAACATGAACTTGAATGGAGGGCAGTTCTTAGTTTCATGGGACTCCCAACTTGGAAAGTCCTTTAAATATTAAAATAAATAAATAAATAAAAATAAAAATATATATATATGATTTATGCAAGAAATACATTGTACAACCCATTGTTTTCTGATAGGAGTCATGTTGTATTTCTTAAATCATATGTATATGTACATATATGTATATATACAGATATATGCATATATATGTATAATTTTAGTTATACTAGGTTAGTCTTGAGAAATTTCTGTGATCTGACTGCATGTGGGTGGAAAAGACAGAAGGTGAGTCACTAAATTAGGGCAACAGAACCAACAAATTTTTAACAGTATTCTTGGTACAGGTTATCATGGCAAAGCATATGCATGATGTCGGGGCCATTCATTCAACAAGCATTTATCGAATGCCTCCTGGTTGTCTGGCATTACTGAGTAATGGCCCCACCGCGTTCCATAGGTCATTTACCCAAAAGCAATTTGAATTTTCTAGCCTTCACTCTGTCTCCTTACTCAGTGTCTTAGCTTTCACTGGAATCCTGAGTGTTACACAATCTCAGGCTCTCTTATATCCAGGTTTTCTGCCCCAGAGTATGTCCTTCTCTTTATGTACTTAATATCCCAGAGGATTCTTAGCGGTAGGTTTATTCCTTAAAAATTGCATTTTAATTTCTTTTTGGTAAGGAAAATCTAAGAAACTTAGTAACTAAGATTGTATTACTCATTTATCTTGAGATTATGGCACCAAATGCTTTTGTAAGCAAGAGGATCCAGTGTAAATAAACTTCCTGTTCCCTTCTATCTCAGGGCCTGTATTTGAGTTTTTCTTTTTGCCTGCTCTCTGGGTGATTTTCCTCCCAAACACACAGCATTCATTCTGTCCATCCCAAGAAAAAGTCCTGGTTGTTCCATGTGGAATTATTCCTTTTATTCTTATGGTACTTGCTGTTTGTTCTTAGAGCATATTCTGCATCCTTTTCTTCTGTAACATTTAGGTTAGAGTTATATTCTGTCAGCTCCTGGAGGTCACAAATGGTGTCTTATTTGTTTTTTATCTACTGTGGGAGCCAGTGTGGGGCTTTGTCTCTGACAGATATAACCTGAGTCTGGAATTCAAAGGGCAAATATCTTCATGTATGTGTGTGTGTGCATGTGTGTAAACTACAAGCCCCTATTAGAATCTTCTAGGGTCCCTTACTGCATGAAAACACAAGTCAGTCAATATTCTCAGGGGAATTTGTAGGCTCTGCTCTGGACTGTGGCCAGGTTCCCTGGCCTTGTTCTTTTATGGGCCTGCTCTTTAAAAAAGGAAACTCATAAACTCCTAAAATGTTTTGCAGCTAGATGGTGTTCGAGGCCTTGGAACATGATGGGGAGAGCAACAGAGGGGAGTTGTATCTCCTTTGGATGTTATCCTTTAGTGTAATTTGGAGAGAAGAGAATCCAGAAAGGAATACTTCCCATTCAAGCCAGGTAATGCTTACCACAAGAGTCTTCTGTCCCTTGCAAACACCCATTCAGAGTATGGCAGCTGCAGGCTCCTGCCCCCTTGAACTGAACTTTATTCAGGTCTAGATACTGTCCCTGAAGTCTAGGAATGACAACATTTACCTTTGGCCTAGTCAAACATATGAGTCAAGGCAATGCTAGCTAGATGCTCTTACAAATGGATCCCATGATGTATAATCTCTCAAACACAACAGTGTATTTCCTGCTAAGATAGTAGTCCAAAGCAGTGGTTCTTTGTTGGTAGATGTTTCCTTCATGAAGTGATTCTGGCCCAAGCTTCTTCCTTCCCATGGCTCTGTTGGCACACAGGGGTTGACAGCTGCATCCAGCCAGTGGAGTGGGGAAAGGAGTGAAGGTGCAGTAACTGCTGAAAAGCATGGGTCTGGAAGTGATGTGCATCATTTCCAGTCACATTCTATTGTTTCTAGCAGCAGGAGGACTGGGAAAGTGGTCCTTGACTGGACAGCTGCTCTCCAGAGGCAACTCCGAACTCTGTACTGTAGAAGGAGAATTCTGAATTTGGAGTTCTTAGCTTCCAGTGTTGCTCTGCTGCTTATCTAGGGCAGCACTATTTTGTCCAGTGGCCCAGATGCCCAACTTCCATCAAAGGGTTGTGTGCTGCTCACTGCCAAGCAGTCATCTTATTACTGTTTGAACCAGTGAAGCAATTCCTGCTTCCTGTCAGGTAATTGGCGAGTGTCCCAAAGGTGCTCCCAGCTCAGTCTCCACCTGTCTTGGGCAGCGGTGAAGAAAACTGACCTCTCTAATAGGTAGTTAGCAGGACTTGGTGGTGCAGCTCTCATCCTTATACCAGGCATTGCTCATCTGTCCCATCTCATGGGGGGCACAGCACAATTTTGCATGGCTCGGATGATGGGATGGGACACTTTCTTAAGAATTTCACCTAAGCTCATGGTGCCTAATTTATTTATTTTTTAAAAGATTTTATTTATTATTAGAGAGAGAGAGAGAATGAAAGAGAGTGTGAGAGAGAGCACAAGCAGTGGGGAAAGGTAGGGGGAGAAGCAGACTCCCTGCCATGCAGGGAGCCCAATGTGGGACTTGATCCCAGGACCCTGGGATCATGACCTAAGCTGAAGGCAGACATTTAACCAACTGAGCCACCCAGGCACCCTCATGGTGCCTGATTTAAAACAGTTGCTTTGGCAGATGACCTCTGCCTTTCTCCAGTTATAACTCACAATCATGGGCCTCTTAGTCCTTGAATTTTCTTAAGCAGACTTCCTTTGTCCTGGGCATGTGTGAAAATGGTCCTTGGCCCCTGAACCTGATCTCTTCCATCTCTTTTCTTTTTAGGCATCTTCTTTAACAACTGTTGTACCTCACAACTTACGGCCTGTTTTCGAGGTAGAAAGATATTTAATTGAATTGAATTTCAGAGTTTTTTTTTACGAAAGGGGAGGAGTTAATGTGTTACAGAAAATATTTCACAAGAATTTTACTGAGCAAGTATTGTATCTGATATGGTGTAAAAAGAGCTCTGAGAAATTTGGAGGAGCATAAGATACGGTCTTTCCTTATGACATTTTTCGAAGTTGGTAAGAACTGCTAATCATCCAGGAAACAAAAAAATAGTGTAGCGAGTAACAAGGTATTAATTTCAGGCTCCCACCTAGGAATAAGATGAATTGAGAGGAGACATCTTTATAAATATCCTTCCTGACAGTATTCCTTGCCATCCTTCATTTGATGAAGTACAAAACCAAGGCTGTGTTTTGCCTAACAGATACAAGTGTGATTAAAAAAAAGAGAAAAATTTAAAATATTATTGTTATTTTATCTTTCAACTTTCAAGCGTGTTCATTTTTCCTACTCCTACAAAGTGTACCAAAATTTAGTTTGCACTTACAAAAATTTTTAGGAATAGAAATATTTATTTATTTAATTCTTGCTCATGATAAAAAGGCAAACAACATTAAAGAGTTTATGGTGAAAAAGAAGTTTCTCTTTTAACATGTACCACAGACCTGCTTGGAAGCAGCCTTGGTTATCCCCTGCCCCTCTCTCTACTTCCAGAGGTATTCTGTGAGTGTCTGTGCTGGGCTTTTACTGTGCAAAATAAACACCTGGGAACTTCTGAGAAATGCAGATTTCCTAGTTTTTTTCCCCCAGAGATTCACTGGGGCTGGGTGAGTTCAAGGAATTTGCATTTGTAACTAGGTGATTCTGAAGCAGGTGGTGCATGCGCCTACTTTGACACACTGATTTAGAAAATAATTAGGGTCTCACTGCACTAGGGCCTGTGATCAAGACACAGGCTGCTGTGGTAGATTTTATCTCTTCCTAATGCCATACTCACTTTTCCAGTCTTTGACCTTTATTGGGATTCCCCTTCCTTTGGTCACCATGGTGATGCACAGAGGTCTTCCACACGTAATTAGCCCAAAGATGTTGATTTGTTCCATTGCCTCTCACTGACTGCCTCACTACTGAGCTGCCGAGTGTCATTAGGTAGACTGAGAAAACTCAATTTGTTTTCTTTTTTCTTCAGTGGTATGATTACAGTTAACAGCAGTTTTCTTGTATCTCTGAGGAGTGAGTGACAGTCACAAAACTATATATAGACTTTGGAGAAATGACAGTAACTTAGAAATTGTTTCACTCACTTTGTAGATGAGGAAGCAGAGGCCCAGAGAGATTAAGAAACATAACCAAGGTCACAGAATTAATGGCAGAGCCTATCAGAAACTTGGTTCACTAATTCTGAATCTGGAGCTCTTTTCTCATCTTAGTAAGCAGCTAAAATCTCAGAGTCCCTGAAAATCTTCCAAAAGTTCCTGTTCCCCAGTCTGCCTACCACTTTGAAATGTCCTTCTGTGACCTGTCCACCCCTCCACTCCAACTCCCATGGGTCCCACCAGCCCCACTTGGTTGTCTTGCTTGGGATAGTGGTAGTGTGAATTATTTCTGACCTCTTAAATGTGGCAGAATTTCATCTGCTTGAACTCAGGTCACTAAATATGAAGCAATTTTGAATGGAAGGGGTTGTGGTTACCTTAGGTCTCTGTGGAAACGCAGAAGCTCACAATTCTTACTCTCAGCTTCCTCAAACAAAGACCCAAGGAACAGTCCTTATTATTTTTCAGAGGTTGGGGGAGGGTTGAGGTCATGAAAAGGTTGCTTGATTTACAGTCTCATCCTGTTTCCCTCCTCCTATTGACAAGGCATCAGGATGGTTTATAGATTGTCACCTCCCTTTAAGGCCTGTTTGCTGATGTTTTGAGACGTTTATCCAATCTCAGGAAACTCAAGGGACCTGATTTTGACTTTGAATTATATATTATCCATATTTGGGATGGAATGGGCAATTTTAATGGAAAAAGCCCATCAGTCAGGCGAGGGATTAGGAAAGGCTTTGATTTGTATATTTGTTGAAATTATCTACATTGATGTACAATTTTTCAAGTACTATGAATTTAACAATATTTTAGCTTGAATATGATTAACACCCTCCCACCATCCCACCCCTCCACATGTGTTCTTCCCTGTTTTTTGTTTTTTGTTTTTTTAACCTTTGGTGAAATAGTAACTTACTGTACCATAACTTTGATAATGTCCCAGTGTTTAGCCAGGAGAAATATCACACTGTCCTTGGAGAACGTGCCTGTCTTGAGAAAAAGAAAGATTCCAGGAAAAAGGGCTCAGTTCCTGAAATAAATTACAGTAACTTTAGAAAGGAAATTAAGTGTCTATGGAAAGATACATTCACTAGATTAGGGACTTTCTCCACATTTTTGTAACTCAGATACTGTATTCAGGAAAAGGAAATTAACTGGAGGTTTTGGATACAAATGGTAAGAAATGGGAAATAGCATTTGAAAGCCTTTAAGTACATATAGTATTGTACTTACATAATTAGAACTGGTCATGAATCACTCCAGTACCTTAATTGATGAAGTTGCTGTCTTTCAAACAGGAATTTACATTATGCCTGAAGATAGGTACAGGCATGAAAACAATGGTATCTTTTAAAAATTTATTTATTTATTTATTTATTTTTAAGATTTTATTTATTTATTTGTCAGAGAGAGAGAGAGAGAACATAAGCAGGCAGAATGGCAGAGGGAGAAGCAGGCTCCTTGCCAAGCAAAGAGCCCAATGTGGGACTTGATCCCAGGACTCTGGGATCATGACCTGAGCCAAAGGCAGCTGCTTAACCAACTGAGCCACCCAGACGTTCCTCTGTTTTTTTTTTTTTTTTTTTAAATCTATTGTAACATGTAGCTAGTAAATTAGTCTCTCTCTAACCACAGGATAAGGAATGATGCTATTTTACTTATGTGCATTACTCTTGGAATTCTGCATCCCTGGGTAAAGTTTGTCAAATATTATACTAGCCATGCATTGAGAAAGGGACAGCCTATCCAGACACACTCTCAAGGTAAAAACCATGTTGTACACGTCCATTTGCATTACCATGTGCATCAGTGCTTATAATTTTTAAGTATTAAAATTGTCCTTTGCTGTTTTTGGTCCATTTACTTTCTTTTGAGAATGATGGTTATTATTCTGACATTATGTTTCATATGTATTTCTCCCTGTGCTTGAAATCCAAATAGAGTTAGTTTTCCATCCATATGTTTTCCTACCTATTGCACAATTGGGCTTGGCTCCTTTGCATTTAGTTGTCTTGGGAAGGTTAATGATTTTATTTTCAAAAGGTTAACTGCTGACACATAACCTATAAAATAGTTAGCTGTCCGGGATTTTTCCACTCATTCCTCAAATACTCAGTTTTGTTTGTTTGTTTGTTTTTAATTCACTACTGAAAATCAGTTGCCTCTAGGAATTTCAGTATTACATTACAGCATAATAAACTATCCAGTATCACTAATGGCCTATTTAGGAATGAAATGCTTTTCTTTTGGTTTTAAGCAATTTCTAATTTTGACGGGGATCAGGCACCATCTACAAGGATGGAGTTAATAGCTCCCTGAAGGGACACATCACTAGCCAGGTCATAAAAATCATGCATGGCTTGCTCTTTTCAGCCATAAGGCAAGAGGAAAACAAATACATCTATTTTCCCCCAGAATTACATTTGTGGTCTGAAGATGCTTGGAAAATTATAGTCATTATATTATTGTTGTTGTTGTTATTTTTTGCAATGTTTTTGAAATCTGGGTAATTATTTTTATCTATCTGTCCGGTATTTGTGTATTTATACATAAATTCTCTACAGATTTACTCTCTAAGATGTCTTCTCTCAAAATCATATCCCAAACAGGATACAAGTGCTGGGATGAACATATACCATTTGAGACTTTGCCATGTGAAGCTATTGTCTGGAAAATTCAGGCAAAAGAGCTAGTTAGTGAGAGAAGAAATTACTCAACATATTTGTTTTGGCTGCTCAGTCAATCAGATTTGTGAGATAATAACTTTAATTCTTTGTAATAAAACACGCCAATCCTCTTCTATTTCTGTATTGTAAATATACCCGTTTGACTAAGACAGAATTGATCTGACCACAAATGTGTTTGCTTTGTCATTGTAAAATGTGCTTGGGTAGGAGCACCTCAGGAATGGATGGAAGAACACAAAGCAGCAGAGAAGGAAATAGGGGTGGGTAGGCTGAGGGTGGATTTAGATCCCACCTAGAAACTGGATGATAAGAATTGGCAAAACCATCTTAGCATTAGGAAAATAGAAGCCCAGATGGTCAGGTGCGGAAGACTTGCTAGAACTAGGCCAATGGTGGGGAGGGGGCTCCCCAACATAGCATAGAGATGTTCACATTATTCTCTTCTGGGGGAAGAGAGAAGGGTGTTTATTATTAGATGGCAGTAGAGAAGCACCTTGGATTCAGATCACCTGTAACCCAGGCAGATTTGAAAAGGACCCAATTTTCCTCATGGGGAAAGGCACTAATGTTTGTTGAGCTCCTACTAATGGGCCAGGTCTTCCATAGATGTTATATAATTTAATTCTACACAGCATCTCTATGAAGGAAATTACATTAATAATAGCTAACACCTTTTGCATGCTTATTATGTGCCCCACACAGTGCTAAGCGCTTGTTTTGCATTGCTTCTTCATGACAGTCCTTTATAATTCAGGAAACAGTCTCAAAGATGGGAGCAGCTTATTCAAGGATGCAGTTAATAGAGCTGGAATTTAAGTCTATGTCTGACCCAAAGCCCAGACTTTCTGGCTTACCATGATATTTCCTTAGTGACTGAAAATCCATTGGAGATGGAGGGAGCCATCTGTTAGTATGTGACCTCTATCTGTTGGGTGAGCTGGGTACCTGCCATTTACTTGGGTAGGCCAAGTCATTACCTAAATCCCTCAGAGTAAAGTTGAGGTAATAGTCTAAGGAGGTTTTAGAGTGAGAGTTTTCATGACTTACGGAGGGGCAAGGGCACAGAGTGGTTACCATCTAATGATAAATAACCAGTCACACAAAAACAAAGGATTCCAAATCTTTAAGCCTTTGATTGGTAGTGATGAAAGGAATCTTAGGAGAATATGGAAACCCTTGAATGGATGGTACTTTGGAAAATGTTATTTCATTCAGCTTCCCACACTGCCTTTGGGCTTCACAACTACCACATAATGATGAGTCTAATTCTACTTCATAACCATCTCCAAATGTGAGAAGAGGGACTGGGCCTCTGATGAAGAAGACTTTCTGGAATGTGTCTTTGTGTTGGGCTCACAGATGGATTGGCTGGCTCTCCACACATCCTCACAGCCTACAGCAACAATATTTGGAGATACAACCTGAGGGGAGGAAAGGTCAAAGATGCCAAAAGCAGGGGGTCAGTAGCTTGGGCATCAGTAACTAGAGCAGTGCAGTCCCTCTACACACACCCCCCGCCTTGATTCCAGTGAGATTAAAAAAACTTTCATCATTGGATTTCCTTGGCCTCTGATGTTCCAGGATGTGGTTGTGGCATGCCAGAGTGTAGTTATTTTGAAATTGAGGTTTGTGCCCAGCTACCACCAAGAATTCTCAGTGGGTGGCATTGCCTGTGCTCTTTCAGACTTTAATGGGAAAAGGAGGGGTTCAGAAAGAAGCTTTTTTCTAAAAAATACAGTATTTTCATGATTATTATAATTTCTCTAAGTGAGACAGTATCATTAAACTATATTATGTAATGGTTTTCAGTTAGAATTTTATGATGTGCTTAAAAAGAACTGTGTATCAGGTCTATAAAATAAACTTGCTAAATTCTGAGCTCCCTTTTCCTTCTTCAAAATGCCCCAAACTTCATGCTGTACTTTTAAATTTATGATGAAGACTTTATTATCAGACCTGTTGGGGAAAAAAAAAAAGAGTAGCATATGAGTTCAGACTTCCAGTTATCTGTGCTTTAATTTAGGCTAATTTCCTAAATTTCAAGATGTACCTAATGCCCTGACTGCCACATGAAGCGGAAAGCTGCATATGTCCTCTGAACAATTATATAAAGGTAAGGAGTTTCAATTGCTCTGTACTTGAGAGAGCATGAGAAGAACCACCCGGGCATAAAAACCCATCTCCAAGAAGTCTGACAACCCAAACCCTCTAAAATGCATCCCAAAACCATGTAAGAAAATCATGTTTTACTTCAGAAATAATTAGGATTGAAAATAAGCTCTTGTTAAAGCAAAGGAGCTGGTTGGCAGAGGACAAGAGTGAACTGCTATGCAGCTCTCAGAGATGTGTCCATGAAAATGTGTCAGGGTAGGTCAGTGCCAGGGAAACTGGGTCAGACTCTAGGTTCATAATCAGAGAGTGCTGGCTGCAGCATACTATTTTTTTTAAATAGGGCTCAAAAATGGAGCAAAAATTTATATTGGAGGGCAAAAGACAAAACCAGCCTCTGGAACCATCTCTGTGGTAAAATACTGGATACCATGGCTTTAACAACAGTAGAAATTTTCTGTTCTGCCATTTTCAGACTTAATTTTCTTCTCCTCTTGAGAGCAAGAGGAATTACAAAAATATTTTATATCAGATTTGCAAGTACCAATAAGTTACCCACCCCCACTTTTTGTCTTTATCAGCTTGCCCTTTCGACAGGCAGTGCATGGTAAAATGAATAAATTCAGCATATTTTCCTGTTCACCAAGCATAAATTATTACTAACTGTGGTGAGAGGCTATTTGAAAAGCTGTTTTATTTTATAGAGGAATCTTCTTTTATCTATAAATGATTCTGTTTGAAATCAAAGAAGATACTGTCCTATCTTTGTGACCTCAGGAAACTGAACTATGATGACATATTTCCATTCTAAAGAGGGCAATGAGAGGATTCATACATAAGCTGAATAAACTCTACTCATCTATTCCTGCTCTTGGATCAGATTCCCAGTCTTTGAAATACTAGGAGAATTACCATACCATTAGTATGTGATATGACACCATTGCAAATTATCTGATGAGTGTGTTCTAACTGGCAAGCTTCAGCCCTGGGTTGGGGGGTTGGACTCTGTGACCTTAGAGATTCTTTTCAACTGAAATGAGTTACAGGTCTTTCATACCATAGCCCTTCAGTAATGGGCTGTTGCTCTGTTATTTTTGCCAGGCTTTCAGCTCTAGTGCATTAAGTCGTGATTTCCCTCGAAGATGCTCTGTGATTCCCACACCTGAAAGGATTGTAGCAATTTGATAAAGTATCAGTTTGAAGTAGCACTAACAAAATGTGTATCTATCAAATGATTCACTTTTATTCAGTGACAAACAGCCTGGAAATTCATAAATAGTTTTTATGCAGCGGCACATTTATTCAGTCCTCATTTCATCTGATGCCTATCTTCTGTCTGGTGCTTTCATCATAATAAATTGGGTATTGAACCATGAAGTTGGCATTTAACATTAGCATGTTATATTGTACCCCTTATCATTTTGCTATTTTTTTCATTGATTTTTCTTTCTCTCTACTTATTTATGTTTTTATTTTGGAAGAGAGCAGTAAGGATCAATGATTTCTGAAAATGAACATTTTTAATGAAGCAATTTTGACTATGACTTCTAAGCATTGGGGCATTGGCCCTCAAGAAAAGAGATTGGACGTTGTGAACCTTGTGTGGTAAGGCAGAAAATAATCCTGAATCAAAGACTATTGGCTTTGAGCAGGGCTGACTCACAACCTTGGCTCTCCCATTCAGCAGGAAGCAGAACTTGGAGAAGACTGACTCACTTGCCCAGCGGCACGTGCGTGAGGTTGAGCAGTGAGACCAACTGCCTGACGAGCCGTGTTGGTTGTTCTCTCAGTGAAGTGAAAAGCATGTGAAAATTATTCATCCTCATATGTTAGGTTTTAAAATAGTTTGCACTGTTGATCCATTTATAAGAAATGTGCAGCCGGTTTTCTCAGTCCACCTGGGTGAAAGTTCAAAGGACTGAAAACTCTTTCTGGTAGAAATATCCATGAAGTCTAAAAATATCGGGGTCAACCTTCACTACTCTCCATTTTCTGCCTGGAAATATCTCTCCAGTCCCAAGAGTTTTCACCCTTGAACTGCCTCCTGTGGATGTCACACCATTACCCAGTAAATTGTGGAAGGCCTAAAAGCCCTCAAACTGCTCACTGTATCATTGCCATTACCTTTCAAGGGCAGGGATTGGTTTGGGTTCCTTTGGTGCAAGCAATGGAAATCAGTGCTGGGTAATAAAAAGGAATTACTGGAAGGAGACGGAATCAGCAGAAGATGTGCAGTTGGGTTTGTGAATAGGTAGGAACAAGGCATGTCTGTAAGGCCGGAAATCAGGAAGCACAGCACCTGCTTCAACTGTGGCCACTGGTGATGTGCAATTATTCCTTGCATTCTTGGTTTAAAGAGTGTCCAAATGACAGACACTCTTTATCCCTGGAAGTGTTGGGGTGAGAAGAAAGAAAATCCAATCCCATGGCTTCCTGGATCCCTGGAATTACCATCCCTCCAAAACTGCATATGGTGGGATGAGTTAATTACCCAAATTGAAACTAGAGGGTCATTAGAAAGTGGGAAAGAATGCTGGGTGGCAAATGTCCTTAAGAAGGCATTTTTCCCCCTACACTTCCTCATCTCTCCAATCCATTTCAATTCAATTCAACAGATATTTACAGTAGTCTCACCTTCTGTGCAATTTCCCTTTCTGTGGTTTCAACCGCAGGCTGGAAGCAGATGATCCTTCTTCTCACATTGTCAGAAGGTCAATAACTGTCTAACTCAATATCACAGTGCCTTTGTCGTTCATCTCATTAGATCTCCTCATGTAGGTATTTTATCATCTCAGGAAGACCAAAGGTGAGTATAGTACAATAAGATATTTTGAGAGAGGTGGAGAGAGAGAGAGATACCACATTCACATAAATTTTATTTTAGTATATTGTTATAATTTTTCTATTTTATTACTAGTTACTGTTGTTGATCTCTTACTGTGCCTAATTTATAAATTAAACTTTATCATAGATATGCATGTATGGGAAAAACACAGTATATATAGGGTTGGTATTATCCATGGTTCCAGGTACACACTGAGGGTCTTAGAATGTATTTCCTGCAGTTAAGGTGGGACTGCTGTATTAAGTATCAACCCTGCACAAGGTTCTGTGTTGGGTGTTGGCCATCTAGGAAGAGAGGTCTTCTACACCATGCTCCCAATTGTGTTGCATTTAGTGGGGCCATGCACTCCCATGGCTTCTTTTTATATAACTTTATTTTTTAGAACAGATTTAGGTTCACAGTAAAATTGTAAAGAAGGTCAGACATTTCCCATATAACCCTTTCCTCCACATAGGCATAGCCTCCTCCACAATCAACATCCCCCACCAGAGCAGTACATTTATTGCAATTGATGAGCTTACAATGACATGTCATAATCACTCAGTGTCTGTAGTTCATCTCAGGGTTCACTCTTGCTTTTGCATATTCTGTGGATTTTGACAAATATGATATGTATCTATCTTTATAGTATCATACAGAATATTTTCACTGCCCTAAAAATGTTCTGCGCTATGCCTGTTTATCCCGCCCTTTCCCTAGCCCCTGAACACTAATCTTTTTATTGCCTTCATAGTTTTGCTTTTTCTAGAATGTCATCTAGTTGGAAAGCAAGAAGTGTGTATGTGGGGGGGGATTGCTGTTACGCGTCTTCCTATTTCCTCCCAATTGCTTCCCTCCATCCCTGGAAGTTCACATGGAAAGAGAGGGTAAATGAAGCACACTCCCCCTCTCCACAAAGGTTTCCAAAACCTAGGGTATATCATAAGAACAGAGTAGCAAAATGCCTCGTAGGATTAGAAGTTTTGTTCCAGGAACTCTAAATCCCAGAGACTCCATGACCTTGGCTTAGAATCCTCTCTTTCATATATTGTTCCTTAGCCCAAAGACCATTCTGTTGGTAGGATTATTTGTTTCAACAGATGTCTTTGTGCTAGAAAGTCTGTCATAATCTTTAATACTTATCACATCCAATCTTAATGATTTTTTTCTGGCTTTTGGGGTCCCCAATAACTATCTCCATCTTAACTCTATGTTTTCTCTCACTGCCCTTAACATTGCTTCTCCTCCTGTACTGGGTTTTCCCCCTTCCCTCTTCTACCATGCACTGCCCTTATTGTCATACTTTTCCTTGTCTGTAATGATTTCCTTTTTCTTCCTACTCAGGCTGGCTCAAGTGCCACTTCCTCTAAGAAGCTTTCCCTGACTATTTCTGTGCCACAACATTCTTTCATCCCTTTGTACCCAACAATGCTTATAATCTGTATCACATAATTTGAACTTGATTATTCTATTATTCTATATTTTTAAATATTTTTTCTTGTTAAATCTTATGCAAGTTTGCTGCTCTGCCTTACAAAGATAAGAACTCTTTTATTTCTTTGGCACCTCCTACAGCATGTATAGTTATGTTGAAACCTTAAAAATATCTTGCTATAATGTATAGACTTGTCAAATCTCTATGTTGTACACCTGAAACTAATGTAACGTTGTGTATCCACTATTTTTCCCTAATAAAAAAATACCTTGTTATTGTCTGCTGGCTGACCTAAATTTCACTGAGCTGTTACCATGGGGCTGTATGAAAGCCTTTCTCAAGGGCTACTCTCTACTTCTATGTTTGCAGTGATTTAGGGGAGGAGGATATATATTGACCCCTTTGCCATGTTTTGATGGTGAATAGAACTTCTCTCTTCCCCAAAAGGATCACATTGGAGTCAACCCTTCTGGGCACTTTCTCTATTCTCCCGCCTACTTCTACCCTTGGGCAAATGAACGACCAATACAAATGACCGAAGCTTGATATTCATTTTGGCAAATTTTAAGAGGATGAGCTGTGTTCCTCAAAAAAGAATGGACGTATGTCTATGTCTCAAAAAAAAAAGGGGTGGGGTGGGGAATGGGTTCCATTCCTACTCCTTTCACTGCTTGGCCTTTGATCATTGAGAAGGGTCACTTCCTCCTTGCTTTCTATACCCAGTGCAGGGTCTTTCTATATTAATGAAGGTGATGGGGTGGAGACAGGCATTTTCACTTTCTGTTCCAGCTTTTTCATCACCATTGGTCTGGCTGTCCTCAATTTGGAATAGAAGATATGAAGTCAAACCACATTCTACAATCCAGCTGTTCCCAGGAAGCCTAAACCTCAGGCATGGGGCTATTTAGGTGGCTGCGTAGTCTATTGATGAAACCAATATTTGGATTCTTGGTCATATGTCCATTCTGACATGTCTACTCTAGTGGCCACAGCAGTGGAGAGGAAGATGGGTGAGTGTTAGTTTGGGACCCAAACACTCACTACCTTAGACCCCTAACATGAAGTAAGTTCAGCTATTGGGTTAACCAGATGGCTGTGTAATTTTAGTTGAGAATACCCTGTAATCTTAAATAGGAATGGTCTATGTGACATCACTGTATTCGGGTATGTGAGTGTGTGGTTCTTTTCCCCATGGCTATACAAAGCAGTGGGGTGAGAGTCTCAAGCAGGCAGTAAAAACTGCCAGACCCTGAAGCCTACATTGACTTTGGGGGGACCCTGCCAACTTGTGCAAGACCTGCTAAGGTGTTTCTGAGTTTGTGGTCATCTTTGTTAACTCCTTTCAAAACCTCTTGCCCAAACTTGGGGATTATTGAGCTCCCACCTGGCCTATAGCAAGGGCCACATTTGCAGCATGTTCCATATCCTGGGCTTCCCCAGCCAGTACGGAAACCACTAATAGTGACATACTGTTAGCAGCACAGTGCTGGAAGCAAGTAGACCTGAAGTTAGTATCCTTTTCAGATGTGGGAGGTGCATTTCAGCAGATACTCACAGGCACGCAGGTATATGCCGAAGCTGGCATTTTACCAGAGCCCACCTGCCTCCCCCTTATTCTTTGGAAATAAGACTGGTATATCTCTAGCTTAGTAATTTTGTGTCTCTTGGGAATTATTTCCTATATTGGAAACTTCTTTGCCTTTCTTCCTTTCTAGTGGCAGCCCCATTAATAACTGGGATTGTTCAAGATTCCTGTGAGGCCGTCCTAAAATCTGTGCCTCCTCCTGACCTCAGGTGGTTCTATGTGTAAAAGAAAGAGATGGTAGGATAGAGCATGGGACCCAGTGTGCCTTTCAAGCAGGAAACATATTACCAGCTTTTGTTAACTTCTTGGCTGAGAGCACTATTTATTTTTATTAATAAAACTCTATTCATAAGCAAAGGTTAACAATAACAACACCAACAACAATGTTCTGTAAGATTGTGTTCAGCCAAGTCTTCTGTTTTCCTGACATGGAGTAGCAAAATACACCCTCTCCCCTTTGCCCCTTCCTCCATGGAGGTGAATGAGTTCTGAAATCCCTTTGATTCTGAATAAGCAGCAGAATGAAAAGGACTTCATTTAAAATGGAGAGGCTGAGCCTGCTTGCTTCCTCTCCAGCTTCCTCAGTTAGCTCAACAGCCAACCTTTTGGCTCAGCAACTGGCCTGCTAGTTAAATGCAACCACCGAACAATCACTTGACAGGATTTCCAGCTTATTAAACATGGAGTGTGGTCACAAGGGATTCAAGCGAAAAGGTAATAAAAGAGCACCTAATAAAAACTTTAAAACATGTGTGCACACATTCCGAGGTAGAGTGATCTATAACCCACACTAACCCTTTAAGGAGACCAGGGATGAAGAGATGAAACAAGGGCTGTAAAGCTAGGATTTGAGAATATTTTTGAATCATGAGCTTTTCTTTCTTTTTTTTTAAGATTTTATTTATTTATTTGACACAGAGAAATCACAAGTAGGCTGAGAGGCAGGCAGAGAGGAGGAAGCAGGCTCCCTGCTGAGCAAGGAGCCTGGAGGGAGCCCGATGGGGGTCTTGATCCCAGGACTCTGAGATTATGACCTGAGCTGAAGGCAGAGGCTTTAACCCACTGAGCCACCTAGGCGCCCAATCATGAGCTTTTCATTAAAAAAAAAAAATCAGTTTCTAAGTGGTAGAACAGTGATGTTAATAATGTGGCTTACGCCTAATTTTCATTTTGTATCTCCAGGTGTAGGCACTAGTTGTATTCATAAGTAAAAGAGTATAAATGTTCAGACACTTAGTAATAAGTCCATATCTGAAATGTTAATGAATGAAATATGTAATACATGGAGGAAAATCAGAGTGTCAGCTTCTGTAACCTTGCCTGATATATGTCTTATGGCAAGGTACAATTTATCTGTCACTGCCTTTACCTGCTAATGAATGAAAATATGAAAAAAAAAACTTTCTGAAAACTTTCTGATATTGTCTTCTTACTCCTTGTAGTTTCTTCTTAGGTAGCCTTAAAAGAGATCTGATTTTCAATGTAGTGAGCAAAAAACTGTACATACCCCTCAATTTTGTGATATAAGTGAATGTTTCTTGCTGCCTATCATTCAACTGTCTTTTATACATTTTCGCATTTTCCTCCGGAAGAGGAATGCTGGTTCTCTTCACATGGAGCACTGTGAGACTGTTGGTACCATGTGAGTAGTTAGAAAAAGGTCAATAGGAATAGTAGGTTACCCTTATATTCACCAGTTGTAACAGGCAGCTTCAGCAGAATACCTAGGGGTCAGATTGTAGAAGTCAGAGTTTCTGTATAAGTCAGTAGAAGGTGGTAGAAAGTGGTACTGCCTTGAACCAGCAGGCAGGAGACCCAGCTAGCTCTTCCTCTCCCACTGACACCTTGTTTCACTTTAGGCAAGACATTGCACAGCTTTGTCCCTCAGTCTCTTCTGTGAAATGGGGTGTGTGGAGTGGGGCTAGATAATCTCTAAGCCCTGGGCCTTGACACTCTGATCATTTGATTAAGGAATCACAAAAATCTGAAAGGCCCTCCCAGGATCAGCTAGTTCATTGCCTTATGTTAAAATCTGTCCCAATAGCACTCTGGATAAAAGGCAACCCGATCCAAAATCAATGATAAAATGAAAACTCATTGAGGGAATACTTTCTATGTGGGCTTCTAACAAACGTAATCGAAAGAAAGATCTCTGCTCTTTTCTGCCTAGAGGATAGAGGAGAGGATACTGTGCTTCTGTAAGTCATACCCTGTATAAGGGCAATGGGCTACATGGAGTTTTGCTCACTCTTGTATTCTGAATGACTCACAAGGTGCCTATAGCAAGTGAATAAATATCGGTTGAATGAATGAATGAAAAATTCAAGTTTGGTCTTTGTGTGGTTAAAGATTTTTAAGAGATATCTGGCTTCCTAATGGGTCAGTATCTAATCCTAGGAAAGCCTAATGGGACATAATTTGTAAATGGGGAGAAGGCTAGGAAAGGAAGGATAAAAGAAACAACACTACTCTGAATAACATGAGTTGCCTGCTCTGTGAATTAAGATGGAGTCAGGAAAATATTTCTTTGTCATCGTCGGTTTAGAGTGTTATAATTCCTGAGAATGAATTTTGTCCTTTAGTTGTGTGTGCACGCATGTGTGTGTGTGTGTGAGTGAGAGAGAGAGAGACAGATCCAAAAGTTACCTGCTGACTAGAGGGATGGGTGTTTCATCATCTTAGTTCTTGAAGGAGAACCTGCATCCATTCTGTGTTCTGCTGCAGGACTTAAGCTGAGCCAAAGGCCATTGTGATCTGTTATCCTGGAGGCCCCCGGTTCTTCATCCAGACTGAATATCTCAGACATGGGACATACACTGCAGGAAAGAGGTGGATCTTGTGGTTAGAAGACATTTATGGGGCTATCTCAAAAGGTGGCCAGAGAGGACAACGGGTTATATAGTGCAAGGTTTAAAAATTTTTTCTTTCTGTTGCAATTTTCCTTAATTATTCTAACCTTTCAAGAGATACTGATATTCCCACTTCTCCTGCCATTTCAGGAGCTCGAACAGATTGGGAAAAAAATATTAAAGGGCATTTTTATTTGAGAAAGTACTCTATTTATTTAAACTAACCTTTGGTGCTCAGGAAGGTCTGGGGAGGCCAAATATATACAGCCAAATCACTGCTCAAAGACCATCTGGGTTGACTGTCACTGTGATCACAATCTTCTTTCAAAACGAATGCCTTGAATGTTCTTTTAACAACATTTTTGAACACTTAATATTTTCGTCCTGTCATTAATGGTATAGATATGGAAAAAGCTTCTGTGGCTCAAGTAGTCAGTATTAGTAGAGGGCTATGCTTTGCCTAGACAATCCTGAATGCTTCTTTGGCCATAACTGGTTATTCAGTAGAATTAGCAGCAACAAAACCAGAATTATCAGCAACAAAAGCAGTACAGGAATATAAAGTTCAAACATTTGTTCTTTTTTCAAAAGGAAATATTTTGGAAGGCAGAAAGATCTTCTGGTATGGCTTGCTCTTCTGGTCTCCAAGTTCAGCTGTGTTGTCCTGAGTGCTATGGTTTCTGCTGCCTGTACAAAGATCGCGAAGTTTGGGGAAGTAGAGGCTGTCAGTCCAGAAACTCTGCTCTTGCCCAGTGAACCAAAGACCAGACAATGCTGGTAGCTCTATAGTGCCATTCAGGCATAAAGACAGAAGCTAAGTTGGGTCTGGACACTAAAAGCTGCTTTTCCAAACAGGCAAAACCATTCTTCTATAATTACTAAAGCCAAAAGTTGTTGAAATAGGAAAAACTTATTTGAGTTCTTTCTTGATTTTTGTTGTCGTGAAGATGGCTTTTTATTCCTTTAGAAGATATTACAGCCATATCTTCATAGCTTAATTTCAATGAATTTTTTTTAAAGGGAGGAATTAATGCCATGTTTTGTTTATAATTATAAGGATCAATGGCTGCCGCAGGCCCGCATAAAGCCAGGGGTCCATTTATTGAAGAATGGAAAACAAAAACCTAAGCCGCTTTGCCTGGAGGGCTTCCACAGGCTGGTGGTTTGAGAGAGGTTTTCTCTCTGTAATGAGTATGATATTGAAATTATGTGGGTTCAAGAGGTTTTATTTTTGCAGTATTTGAACTATATATATATGGACATCTGCAAATGCCAATCATATGACTTACGTGGGCACAATTAATTGTTTGTGCTCACACATATGCTGAAAGCATTTGTTTTATGCACCTGCTTCTTCTCCAGTTCCAGTTTGCTTCGATCTTTTGATTTTGTTTTAATGCGCAGGCGTTTGCTGAAGTGTAACCACTTACAGAGCATCTGGGCTCGTATGGGTTTTAAAACTGAATCCACATTTTAACAGTTTCTCACCTCTCGATCTGGATTAGAGAAAACGAATACATCATAGTAACCAATATTAATAGTTCTTTCACATTCCTAAGTGCTTACATTTGCTTCTTGGTTATAATCCTCAATTTGGAGTTTGGCTCCCTGCTTTGTCTCAGATTCCCACGGGCCTTACACTAATGCTTATCATTTGCATAGCACTTTTAAAACCCCTTTCAATCATTAGTTAATTAATTCATAAGATGTCTTTTCACGATCCCCATTTAATGCATAAATAAGCAAAAGTGGGCCAAGCAGAGGTTAAATGACTAGGTCAGGGCCATATGGGGATTTGGCTAAGTCCTTTAATTTTTTTTGAATTTCCAGGAAAGAAGGTACTTTTGCAAATCCAGTATCACATTGTCAGGGTCAGTTAATGAACTTAGGCAATCTGGGGAAGTGTTTGCTCTTTGTGTAGTGTTAGGCTTCCAAGTGGAAATGAGAATGTTGTGACTTCCTAAGATCATGGCAACTTCCCAGATCGACAGGCTCAGGCCAAGCCTTAGAGTAGCTGAAGTCTCTAATATTTTCTTGACAAGAAGCTATTTTGTGATAGTTTTTGATATCTGAGAATTGTTGCTCAGGAAGAATGCTGGTAGTGTAAATCAAAGACAGGCTAGGAAAGGCTTTGGGTTATTGTCTTCCCAGGAGACCTTTCCAAAGAAGGGAAAATTTAGGGTAGCAGCTGGACTGCAGACCAAGCAAGTAAGAGTTTAAGATTGATAATATGCATTTGACTTCCTCAGTAGCTCAATGGTGATGATAGGAATAAAGGAAGGAATGCAGAATGAGAAGCCTCTCCCAACTTCTTGTCAACTGCTTTAGAAAGTTGTTCTGCTCCTCATCAAACTTGGGATCTGCAGGGTACCTTTAGCATCCGGTCCACTGCAGGGTTTCAGTAGAGACCTGCTTAATTGGCTGTTACCCTGAGCTCAGAATACCATCTGAGATAGGAAGAAAAGCTGCTGTGATGGGAAAAGAGCAAAGAGAAGGAAAACAGAGACCCAGCTTGAGGAGATGTGTCTGTACCAGGGGGAATGGAGAAGACACAAGAAGCAAGCTCCCAGAGAGTAATAATCACTTCTGAGAAGGTACTAGTTGGCCTTCACCCATATCCCGAAAGCACTAAATGGATATTATCTGTTTCCTAGTGCTGCTCTAATGAATTACCACCAACATGGTGGCTTAAAACAACAGAAATTTATTCTTTTATAGTTGTGTAGGCAACAAGTACAAAATCAAGGTGTAGGCAAGGTTGGCTTCCTCCTGAGGCTTAGAGGGAGAATCCGTTCCACACCTCTCTTAGCATCTGATGGCTGCTGGCAAGCATCTTCGCATATAGATGCATCGCTCCAGTCTCTGCCTCTGTCTTCTCATGCCTGTCTTCTCTCTGTGTCTCAAATCTCTTTCTTTTTCTCTTATAAGGACATTAGTCATTCGATTTGGGGCCCCACCCTAAACCCGGGATAATCTTGTCTCTCTTTAATTACATCTAACGAAGGTCCTCTTTCCAAATAAGGTTTCATTCACAGGAAGCAGGAGTGATTTGCAAAAGTACCTTCCTTCTGGAAATTAAAAAAAAAATTAAAGAACTTCGTTGTTTCTTTTCAGAAAACACAGTTCAACTTACTATAGATGTCACCCTTCAAACCTTGGGTCAGGGAAGGTGCTGAAACAGTCTTTAGATTCTGTATACCTGGGTCTCTCCTGTGAATCCAGACAGACAATGAGTGCTTTGGAGGCAGAGCTAACAAATGCTTCCTTCTTTTTTTGTCCTATATTGTCTTATCCATCTAGCTCTATGCCCAGCTAGAGGGGGGAATTGCTTGGCAACCCCAAGAATCCCCACTGCATCCAGCTGTCCATAGGAGATGGGGCTGTTATCTTGGACTGCAGAGACAACCTTCATTCCATGCACACCAGCCAGTAGACACCTTTCCTTCCTCCTGGCTCTGACCCTGTCAATGGCTCTTTAGGTGGTCCAGTAGAAGAAAGTAGCTCTTACAATTCCTGGGCATATGGGCCTGGTGTGTGGGAGGTAATTTTTTTCTGGTCATGGTAATTCATAGGACGGTGATCTGGATCCCCTGGCAATGACTCTGTACTGTACTAATCCTCCCGTTCCTTCCCAGGCTACCCTAAATTAGCCCTTTCAGGAGCTCCACAATCTTCCTAGTCACCCAGTCTAGTAACTTAATGCATCATCCTTGGATTTTTCCTCTCCTATTCCCTATATCAAATCAGTTTCTGGGTCATGTTGATTTCCCAACTTTGTATTTCCTAACCCATTCCCTCTTTTTCATCCACATCAGTCCCGTTTTCCTTCAGGCTCCTGTCACTATCTCACCAAGTATTAGATTAGCTGCTTATTTGGTTGACCTTCTTCCAATCTCTCCTTCCAATCCAGCAATGTTAATGCCTCAACCAATTTTTAGAGAGTTTCTTGCTTTAAATCTGCCAGTGACGTTCTTGGCCAGATTAATGCCCAAACTTGTTAGCAGGTCACAGGACCCATGAGGCACTAGACTGAGTTATTTGGGTGTTAGGATCTTGCCTTAATCATCTTTGTATACCTCAGATCCAGTCCTGTGTTTGCCTAAAGTTGACAGCACATGTCAGATGAATGAAAGAATCAGTGCAACTGTGAAAAACCTGCACACAGTTCTCAACACATTCTCAGGAGGCCAAGAAGAGTGATGCCCATACCCTGAGGATTGCACAATGCACTTGCTGGCCCTACCCATATTTGCAAATAGAGTCAGAAGTTTGGAACAAGTCATGCCTGTGTCTTCTGCAGTTTACAGACTCAGATGCAGCTAATAAACACTCTCCTAAGTGGTACAAGATGCAAATTCAAGCCCAGTCCTTGCTGAGGATTTATAGCAGAGCTTAAAGCAACATTTCACCTTCTTTTCATCTAAAAGGAATGTCATGACAGCAGCATTTTTCTAAAACTAAATGAGATAGCATGTGGCAAAGAGGTAGATTCTAAATAAACATTAGCTGCTAGTCCTCAGCAAGGACTGGGCTTGAATTTGCATCTTGTACCACTTAGGTGAGTGTTTATTCTTTTGCATAAGGAGGTGTAGAAGTTGGGAGCGTGGCAGCTTCTGGAAGGCTGTGGAGGGGTGTCGGGGGAGGAAAAGGCCACTTGCTCAGTTACAGCACTGAGGAAACAGCCACACAGAGAAGAAAAACATTGCACATTTGTGACAAAGACTCCTCAAGCCTATGAAGAAGCGATTTCAGTAGATTCGTCAAAGGTCCATTAACCAAAAAGCAGAAGACTTGGCTCTCGAAGTATGACGGGAAGTATTTGTCATACAGTTGTACTGTCACGGATGGGAGCCATGAGCAGCTGTTGCGTGCTGCTTGTACATTAACCACGCAATCGTGAAGATCGATTTGGGAGCCTGTCCCCAAAGCCCTCCCCTGGCTGCCTTCACCTGCCTGCTCCCTCTTCGCTCGCTCCTACCCCCACTATCTACTCACCCCACCCCCCAGCCCACCTCCTACTTCCATCTGGATGCCTCAGAGCAGATGTGGACAAAGCCATATGTTCCATCCCTCTGACTAACACTGCTGTGCTTTTAGATTGGCTCCAGTTGGATTGTGATTAGTGCTTATTGTTACCATCACGAAGTCATGATGGGGATGGTTATTGATTTGCCCTATACAAACCTCTTTGTTTTTTAGGAGTCTTGCGCACAATGAAGGGAATGCAATGAAAGACGAATAAAAAAAATATGTGTATTTGTTCACCAAAAATGAGTAAGTATAAGACTGTGTCCTTGGCTCTGTCCTGCTGAACATTTTCTATCAGGGACTTGGATCAAGATATAAAAGACCTGCTGATCAAATTTGCAGTTGGCACGAAGCTGGGCAGGATGGCTAATAGGCTAGATAAGATCAGATTTTTAAAAGAACTTGACAAGTGGAACAAAAGGCTAAACCAACGCGAAAAATTTAATAAGAAACTTAAGGTCCTGCACTTAGAGTAAAAAAAAAAATCTGCTTCAAAGTATGTAGGATGGAAGAAAGCTACCTTTGTAGAAGTCCTAATGAAAACAACTAAGGGCTTTTAGTGGACTCCATCCCCAGTATGAGTTAACCATAAAGGTGATGCAAATGAAGCTGTAGGAATAGAAGCACAATGTCCATCCTAGTGAGCCCTGCACAGGTCTGACCATGGCTGCAGGACCCTAGGTGTCTGTCACATTTAAAATAAAAATCAAAGTATATATCAGTTATGGATTGATTGAAAATTCTTTCCTCAAACTCTTCTTCAAAAATTACCAGAGTAACAAGGGTTAACTGCAGGTAATGAAATATTATTACGTATATTTAAAAAAAAACACTATTTGTCTTCCAACATCCCCTAAAGCGGACAACTCATGTTAACAGCCTGGGGTGCATCCTTCCGTGCTGTTATCCACACTGATACAAAGGTATCAAAATAAACACATATGCATGTAAGATTTTCATTGGGATTGTTTGTTTTTTTGTAAAGTGAATCCTGCAGAGCCCATTGTTTCTCCACCTAAGGTTATGTCATCGGCACCTCTCCATGTTAGCACATACAGATCTCAATTATTTAAAAAATGGTGCTTCCTATTCCATGATACGGACGTACTACCATTTATTAGACTTTCTCAGTGTGTCCCATTTTAAGAGGAATCCTGGCAGATATGGCACAGGACAACTTTCCAGGGTGGGATGGCAAAAGATGGAGCTAGAAGCCATGACATACAAAAAATGATTGAGCAACTGGAGATGTTTAACTGGGAGGAAGGAAGGTGGGTGTGCAAAGGGGAGGGTTGGTTGGGTTCATTTATTAAAATTGGGATTTCACTCAGTGTAGGGTGAAACAAGTCAATGATTCTATGTTTAGTGTTTGGTTCCTTGTCAGGACAGGGCTGGGGAAGGGGAGAGGAAGGACTCCACTTCCTTCCAGTGACCAGAGATATGTGCAGAACAACAGCTTTTGGGGTAAACAAGCCTGCCCTACCCCCCACCCCCACCACCAGAATGCTGGCAGGCACCAGGCAACCTCCACAGTAAGCACATTATAAAAACATTAGGCAAAAATAATAAAAATAATGACATTAAAAAGAAAAATCATTGTAGAAACCAAACAAACCCAGCTTTAGAGCTGAGGCAGGCACCAGCCGGGATGTTGTTGGCATGCTTGGGAGAAATTTGATTTCGATGAATTTCATTGTCAGTGTAACCCGGGCATGAATCACCCTCCTTTGCCCTTTCTCATCATTTTAATACCACAGATTTAGGGAACATGGCATTAGAGAGATAAAGAGGTTCACAAACAGCAGTGGCCAGGAACCCCCTGGGCCCCAAGGCAGCTCTGGACTCAGCCACGAGGCAGTTTTCCACTGTTATGGGCCTATAAATCTGAAGGCAGTTGAACCCCTGAGGGATTTGAAGCCTTCAACCCCGAGACCAGGGCTATTGCATTTTCTGCTTACAACCTCTCCCTCCCCTCACAGACCACCTAACCGAGGGTTGAAAAATGAGCTTTCTCACTCAGAAGCAAGAAGTCTGGGGGAAGCAGGGAGCTGGCAACGCTGATGGCGGAGAAAGTCAGCTTTCAGGGAGCTTCTAGGGTTTATTTCCCTGATCCCGAATGTTCTCTCCTGAGGTGCTTGGAGAAGCCACCTGCCCTGGCAGAGACACGGGGACACAGTGCCAGTGTAGATCAGGAGGCAGCACTGGGGGTGGGGTTGGGGGTGCTTTCAAGCCTGGTAACCAGGGAGTCCCTGAGAGTGATGAAACCATGCTATCCTTTTATTTTTTAATGAACATGTATTTGATCCTTTGCTGGGTGCCAGGCACAGTGCCAGGTCCTTCACATGGGTCATTTTGATCCGTACTCTCGACACTTTGGCACATACACCATACACAGGAGGAGACTGAGGCTCGGGGCAATGAAGTTACCTGGTCCAGTTTACTCAGCTGGCCAGGATCTAAAGCCAGGGCTTGAATCCTAGCATCCGTACCTTTTCTGTTAAGAGTTGAAGATGGCACATTGTCATGAGAAGGGTCTGGGGAAGAGTGGGCCTTCCGAAAGCTCACGCTTTCTCTCTTCTGATTATAAACCCAACCAATTTCATGTTTCATTTCAAAATGCTCAAGCTACCCTCATGTATCTAGAGTTCTTCATAGCCCTGAAGATTGCTTAGGGGATGGGAGACCTATTTTATTTGTACCAGTGCAGCAGGCTGTTACCATCCACACAGGTAACTGAAACAGGACCTGAAAATTAGAATTGCAAACCTGTAAGGTACTGAGGATGGCTGCCTCATGGTGGTATTTTCTCAGACAACAAGGCCCACTGGTGTTTTTTCTTCACAGAGAGGTTTGAAGAGCAGTGGTCTGGAATGTAGACATGAAATTTGAGTTCTGGAGTCAGATGACTTGGTTTTATCTATGACTTGGGGAAGTTACTTAACCATGTACAAAACAGAGATAATAAGAAGATAAAATGAGATCTTGTATATAGAGCGCTCAGCCCAGCACCTTACACAGTTATTGTTTTATAAGTGTTATCCGCTGTGGGTGTAACATTGTCTGGGATACAGAGATGACAATGTAGAGGCACTGTCATTGAGATGTGCACTTGGAGTTGGTTTTCCTATTGGTGGGAACATGCTATAGTCAATTCATTTCTGCTCAGAAAACTGGCATCATTTGGGGAATCATTTGGAAATGGCATGGCCTGGGTAGAGTGAAGCATGTCATGTAGGAAACAATCCCAGGCTCTGAGATTCAGCAGACCTGATCCCTAGTCCTGACTGCCAGTCACCACCTGGGTCCTCTGTGCAGTTTATTCCCTCCCCAGAGCCTCAAGCGAAGGATCACAAGAGCCACTCCACCTAGTCATTATCCATCTGAAAAGAAGTCACAAACACAAAGCAGTTGTGTTTGTTATTGTGAGTTGTGAGTTGTTTGGTCCTCAGGAGATGTACAGGGGTCCTTAGTTCCCTTCTGCATGGCTGAATCATTGAGCTTCCTAGACCAGACCATAGATGAGTGTCCCCCAGACTTTTCTAAACCTGTTCTGGCCCTTTGACAAGGAGAACATGACATCCTAAGGCACTTAGATGACCCTCCAGGCAAACTGAGTTTGAAGATAGAAAAGTCTGAGTGTTTGAAGGGAATTTCAAGATCAGCAATTTGATCACAACTCAAGCAGGACTCAAACTAGGTGAAGAAATCCTTTTGTGAAGTATTTAAAGGCCTTTTAAGATCAGAATTTACATAGAAGCCATGAGAGGGCTACTTATCATTCCCTTCAATTTCACAAATACACATCCAGCTGGTACCTCTTTTGTCTGCTCCTGGAGCACAGGCCCCATCCTGCCATTAATAGTGATGTGTGAACTCTGGCAGGCCAACACCCCCAATCCCAACCTCAGAGTACTCATCTGAAAATGGGGAATTGGGGTGGATGTTCTTGCAGGTCCCTTTTGTCACTGGGATTCTGTAGTTCCCATTTCTCCTCCAATTGAAGACTCCATGCAAGAGGCCGCTCATCCAAGACGCCTTCTCTGACACCCCCCTCAACACCGTCACCCAGAGATTTCCCACTTCCTTCTGAGAGTCCCCACTCTATATGATGTGCACTTCTTTCAAACCTCTGCACCTGATAGCTTACTTCTATGGTCCTCATACTAGCCTGTGAGGACGTTAAAGGTAGGAATGACGTTTGCATTTAGTTCTGTACTCCCAGAATCCAGCTTATTGGTTGGGACATAGTAGGTGTTCATTTATGTTGAAGGAAGGGATGTTGAAGAAACAATAAAGGAGGTGCTTTAACCCGTTGTAGTTCCTCTGTCCTTACATGTCTGTAACAAGGATAATAAGAGTATCTATCTCATAGGGTTTTATGAGAACTGAGAGACCCCACCATTAGTTTTTAGCACAGGGCCTAACACATAGTCATCACTCAGTAAATATTAACCATCATTATATAATATTATCAACATTACAACTCTAATTTTTGTGTTTCCATTTTAGAAACAGAAACTGAGATACAGAGGAAAATGGCTTGCCCTGAGAATAACCCAGAGGGCCAAGTACAGTGCCAAGAAAAAACGAGATCTTTGTTTCTTGTTCTGATTTTTAAATACAGTACTATGAGGCTTCTGCCTGCGGGCCTGGGGTTTTAGACTTTGCTCTCAGACCTGTCGCTCAGCAGGTGGAATTTGGCTGGGGCTCAGGCAGGAGGACAGTGGGAAAGAATTGTCTGAGCTGCTGAGGAGTTGGCTTTCCTGGCATTTGAGGAAGAAATGAAAAGTACTCTTTAATCACTCTTTGACATGGCTTCTATATACAGATCTTTGAGCCATTGGCTCAGGAGAAGAGAGCAGAGAAGATATTCAGAAGGGAAATTATTTTACATAAAAGTAATGTTTGGCAGATATCACAGTGTGCAAGAAATAAATACTTCTTAAAACAGAAGGCGAAGGCACATGTCTCTGAAAATTTAGAAATATTCCCAAGAGTGATCTAGATGAAGAATATATGGGAGGAGACATAAGAATCCTCTGTACAGAATCATTCATGCTGAGTTTTAGCACAGAAAGTTGAACTAGCTGAGATTATAGTGCACATTCAGTAAACCTCTGAAGAAGTCCGTTAAATCATAGCTCTGAGTCCAGCGTTGTCACTGAATTGGTACCACTGCTTCTATAGGTAGCCTCCTTATATCTTGGGGATTCCATCTCATTTTTAATAACCTTGTAATCAATGATTTTTATGGCTTATTATTTTCAAAAATTTATAGTTTATTACTTTCTGGAATATACCATTCCAAAAAGGACTGGTTCAAGTGAAAAAGGAAATCTGGAACATTTTCAGTTAGAGCATTTAGGAATAATCGAATGGATATTAAACAGTATTTTTGGTGAAAAAATACTTTTCTCTCCTTCCTTCCCTCTGTTGCCCCTTTCTCCTTTCTTTATTTTATTCCAGAGAGACTGGCATAAGTTTACTCAAATACCCCTTTCTCACTTTATCTATCCATGTATCCTATACATGTGTTTATTCTAAGTACAGAGTTTTTTGTTTGTTTGTTTTGCTTGCTTGCTTGCTTTTAAGCATCCTTTTGCAGATATTTGGGGGACTCTATGGTTGTAGGATGCTTTGAGAAGGACTAAGCATTCCTACAACTAAACTCAGATTATGGCTTTGGGGGGAGACTTCTTTCCTCAGTGCCTTGGGTTCCTCATCTCCATTACTGACATGGGAATGAATTATTTCACAACCCAAGCTGGACTCTTCTGTCGCAGGGCACTTATGCTGTGGAAGGGTTCCTCCTTAACCTTTCTTTAGCCACAACATGGCACTCCTGAGGCACTTTGAAAGCAGTGACTCAGGAGACCAGCAGGTGGCACAGGGGAACCATAATACACACGCCATTGCCCAGGACAAAGATGGAGGAGGCCGGTTTAGAGCAAGGCCAGTTGGCTGACTTCCTCAGTCTTGGGGCGTTGAATGCTGCCTCTGAGGACCATAAAAATCTGTACGACTGCAGGATGTCAATGATTAAAATGCAGGGAGGGCAAGACCAGGGTGACACTAAAGGATGGGAACATAATGGTTATTCTTTTACCTCTCTTAATCCTTTCTCTTAAACTGAGTTACCTCATACCAGGATTGTAAACTGAAGAACATATATTGTAGGTAAAGCAATAAGCCTAGTGTGAAGAACGCAACGTTGGTAGCTATAAAATAAATACTGTCTGGTTGGGTTGAACACAATCCAGTGGTGTTATTTAGGTATTTCTGATTAATACAGAGGCTGCATTCTGGTGTTTCTGATTCACTGATCTGTTCATTTCTTTTTTCCAACTGATGAATACATATGGAGTGCCTACTCTTTGCCTGGCACAGGGCTTGGACACACAGGGGTGAGTGTGACCTAGTTTCAGCTCTTTAGGAAAACAAAGCAACTCACCTGACTAAATCACTAGGAGGGGGTGCTGGGTTTCATTTAAAACCAACAATATAGCCTGATAACCAATACACTCATCAGATTAGAAGGTTTTGGGATGATGGTTTGGATGGTGGGAAAGCTAGTATGGGAACATGAGGGGGGAAAAGGCCACAGGGCTGTATATTAACCAGAATTATCTCTAATATTAAAATAATCAATATGCCCACACATTCTAGTCAACCCTCCTCCATTACCTGGATATACTGTGGACTCTTTATGTTATAGAAAGCAATATTTTGAAGATTACCTAACCTTTTAAAAAATAATATACATTCATGAAGGGTTACTTTTTTTTTTTAAAGATTTTATTTATTTATTTGACACAGAGAGAGAGAGAGAGAGAGAGAGAGATCACAAGTAGGCAGAGAGGCAGGCAGAGAGAGAGAGGAGGAAGCAGGCTCTCCGCCGAGCAGGGAGCCCGATGTGGGCCTCGATCCCAGGACCCTGAGATCATGACCTGAGCCGAAGGCAGAGGCTTTAACCCACTGAGCCACCCAGGCGCCCCATGAAGGGTTACTTTTACACAGAATAACACTCAGTTATTCCCTGTCTCCAGAGTATGAAAGGAGAGGAGATTTAACTACAAAGGAGGAATAGAAAGGATTTGTTGGCATTGAGAACTGTTGTTAATCCTTGATGTGTTACCCCCAGAAGATGAGGACTGCTTTGGTTGAAGGCTTTTAAGAAAGAGATTGCCAACTATCTGGACTAATTTAGATGTGGGTCTCTTGGGGAAAAGGGATAGACAAGTGATTTTTAAAGACCCTGTACATACTGATGATTAGCAAAATCTGTATCAGGCAGAGAGATAAAGAAAGAGGGAATGACTTAATTACTGATTGTCAAATAAACAAAGGCTTATCTACTTGGGAGAAACTGCTAGATAGAAGAAAGAGGAATTGAAGCAAGAGATCTATCCTAGGAACGAGGGCCATTTTGACTCTATAAAGATGGTGTGATACTCTTGGTGTAAACAGTGAGATGCTATGGAATCTCCTTAGTTTGGGGGATATAGGTGTTGAGCACACTTTCAATGAATGCTTATAGGGCTAAGATTTAAGGTAATTAATCGGCATATTAGTTCTGTTTAGTTTTACTTTTATAATCAACTAAAATCTTTTTTCTCATAATGAAATGTTTCAGGCATTCATGAAATACATCAAATATGTATAGCTCAGATGTATCAATATCAAATAACTGTGTTTCCATCACATACTCTTTTCAATGTTTCAAATATTGCTATAGTTCCTTCAGACATTTAAAAAATTAATTTATTTTTTATTTATTTTTTTCAGACTTTTTTTTTTCTTGGATGCTCTTTGTGTACCCCTGGTACAGAAGTGTGTGTAGATGCTGGTAAACCCTGGCTATCAGGGGAGGCATTTCTGAGTGGGGTGGGATGTAGATAAAATCACTGCTAAGACCCTTATACTTTGGAAATTCCTCAGTAGTGGGGTAGATGACCTTACTTCTAAGTTGGTAAGGATGGTGAGCTCCTAAATAAAGTCTTTGAAATGCACCACGTTCTTAAACAGTCTCAACACAGGCTAACCCCAAAGTTTACACAAATCATTTGGGAACGATGCATCTAGTAATGGGTAATATTCTTTTTTTTTTCTTGGTACATGAGTTTTTATTTTTTATTTATTTTATTTTATTTTTTTAACATCTTAATTTTATTTTTTTCAGTGTTCCAAGATTCACTGTTTATGCACCACACCCAGTACTCCATACAATACGTGCCCTCCTTAATACCCACCACCACGCCCACCCATCCCCCCACCTCCCTCCTCTCCATAATCCTCAGTTTGTTTTTCAGAATCCACAGTCTTGCATGGTTCGTCTCCGGCTCCAATTTACCCCAATTCACTTTTCCTTTCCTTCTCCTAATGTCCTCTATTTTATTTCTTATGTTTCACAAGTAAGTGAAACCATATGATAATTGACCTTCTCTGCTTGACTTATTTCACTCAGCATAATCTCCTCCAGTCCCATCCATGTTGATACAAAAGTTGGGTATTCATCCTTTCTGATGACTGAATAATATTCCATTGTATATATGGACCACATCTTCTTTATCCATTTGTCTGTTGAAGGGCATCTGGGCTCTTTCCACAGTTTGGCAATTGTGGACATTGCTGCTATGAACATTGGGGTACATATGGCCCTTCTTTTCACTACATCTGTATCTTTGGGGTAAATACCCTGTAGTGCAATTGCAGGGTCATAGGGTAGCTCTATTTTTAATTTTTTGAGGAATCTCCACACTGTTTTCCAATGTGGCTGTACCAACTTTCATTCCCACCAACAGTGTAAGAGGGTTCCCATTTTTCCACATCCTCTCCAACACTTGTTGTTTCCTGTCTGGTTAATTTTGGCCATTCTAACTGGTGTAAGGTAGTATCTTCCTTAAGTAGAAATGGGCCACCTCCTACTTCTGCCTTTGCAAGTCTCAACCTAAAGTGGTAGAAAATATCATAGATTTTGTATAATGTAGAGTGTGGATTTTACTCAGAGAGCATTTGGTATCTGAATCCTAAAACTGATCCTTCCTTCTGAGGGAATCATATCTACAGAGATCAGAAGCCAAATGGGGAATAATAGCCAGATTTGTTAATGCTTGAGCAAGTTCCCAATTATAATAGAATTACCCCTCCCCCTACTGAATCCCCACCCCCGCCCTGTGAAAGGGAGCTTTGGTTAAACTGAACTGGAGCCTGTGGCTTAGGTTGAAGGCCAAAGAGGGGCCAAAAAGCTCCTTCCTAACAGGAGGGGCCTGACAGTCCTGATGCTCACATAGAGTCAGAGCGGGAAGAGGGTCAGGAGGCCCATGCCTGCCCTTTGAAGGCCAGGCCTTCTTCACAACTGCAGCAAGTCTAACACATGGTGCTTGCGCCAGTTTTCAAAGCAGTGTCTCTACCAGTGAAGTTAGGCCCTGGACAGCAGTTAGCAACTCCAACTCTTTGTCCTGTGTAAATGAGCGAGTTACAGGCTATGGGAAGAAGGGCTGTGTGTCTAAGTCAAAGTAGAAACAAGGAGTTGAGAGGAAAGTCCTTCTAACCAAATGCCCTTCTTCACATATTTACCACCACTTGTGTAATCTGGAGTGGTGTCCAGCCGATTAATCTCAGCATTAACTAATAATAGCTTCATTTTAGCAGCCTTAAATGAAAGTGGACTCTGGATGGAGAATTTGTCATGCTTATCCTTCATTTTTTTTTGTTGAGCCTGAAAATTCTTAAGTTGCACCCAATTTCAGATAAGGACCAAGGTTGAGAATAGGTTTAGAAGTCATAAGACTAGTTTCCTATTTTAATGTAGGGACATTTCCATCCCAAGCATGGCTGAGAAAAGTACATGCCAAAGTGAAAGCATTTAATATGAAATATAGAAATCCTAATGACTGGGCATGGGGGTAAAGTACTGAGCTGAGAATTCTTCCTCAATATCATCTACATTTGCAATGATTGCAAAAATTACTTTTAAGAAAGGGAGACCAGGTTCATGTCACACATATGACATTGAACCGAACCATCAAACACTTGTCTTGCTGGTGATCATGGCATTCAGTCATCAGGGGAGAGGTTACTCTAACAACAGATTGACAAGAAAAGAAAAATAACAAAATGTAGTCCAGGGAAACAAGCTGTCTTTATAAGAATGGGGGCTTCCTCTTGCTGGGTCACATTGCCCCCTGTCCAGTCTAGATACCAGTGCTGGGCTACACCATTCCCAGCACCATTAGCGTTAGCACCCTGAACACCCTGGACTTCAGATGCTTCTACTTCAGTTGGGCCGATGATGATAACAAAACAGTGTTAGTCTAGAAGTAAATAAAGCCACTTAGAAGAAAACCAAAGCGAGGGGGCTGTCTGTGATTGATCTACCCTCCCTGATTTTCAGGAATAGTCATCCAGGACACACTGGGCTTCTGCAGCAATCCACAGGCCCACCGGGCGTCCCGCAACCTGGGCTCTTGAGGGCTAGCTTCCTTTGATGGCAGTCACTTTCGTATCATCCCTCCTTCTGTCCCCTACTTCTCACTGTGTGCCCATCTCCAGGCCCAGACGGCCCTCCAGGCCCTCTGGCCCTTGCTGTGCTCTTTGCCTCCTGTCACCAAGCTGGTGATCACACACGCTGGCTTCCACCCTAGTGGGCATCACAGCAGCGTAAACATCGTAGTCAGCTTCTCCCCACCTCTCCACTTGGGCTTTGAGTTTTTCTTCCAGAATAATTTCTTTAAAACAGTATTTTTGTGAGCTTGTTACAAATGCAGAAATGCAGTTCCTGACCTACTGAGACTCTCTGGCAGTGGGGCCTGAGAATTGGGACTTTATCCCTTCTTTCCGGATGATGTAAATGCACACAATGGTGGGAAGAGCCTGGCCCTTGGAATGGCTCTGGTTCCCGTGAATTTCCATGCTCCATGATGCAGCCTGCACTGCAGTGACTACTGTCAAACACATTGGCCATGTGTTCTGGAGCTGAAGGCTATTCCTCAACCTGTTATAAACCTCCCCAGCCTAGGAGACAGACCATTTCTTAAGAGAAATATTTCTTGTAATTTTGTCTAAACTTTTTCTCCTTGGCATTACTCTGAGTAATTACTCTCACCCCAGCCATTACGGACTGAATGTTTGTGTCCCCTCTCTCTCTCCTTAAATCCATGTGTTGAAACCCTAACTCCTGGTGTGGCTATATTTGGAAATGTGACCTCTAAGGAAATCATTAAAGTTGAATGAGGTCCTAAGGCTGGGACCCTGATCCAACAGGATTTGTGCCCTCCTAAGAAGAGACACCAGAGAGCTGGCTCATTCGCTCTCCCTTTCTTCCTGCATACACACAGAGGAAAGACCACACAAGAAAAGACCATACACAAAGAGGAAAGTGAACATACAGTAAGAAGGCAGCTGTCTGTAAGTCAGATGGAAGACAACCCTCACCTGGAAGCAATTATCTTAAACTTCCAGTTTCCAGAGCTGTGTCAGTTGTTTAAGCCACCCCATCCGTGGTATTTTTTATGGTGGCCTGAGCAGACTAATATGCCAGGTATACTCCTAGTAACATTTACTGAACACTTGTTATGTGCCAGGCGATGCATTAAAGAAGTGTAGAAATTCACGTATTGATTTATCCTTGTAACAACTCTATGGAATAACTACTATCATTATGCCCATTTTTCAAATGAATGAACAAGCTTAGAGAGGATAAGAATTTACTCAAGTTAACATAGCTAGTAGGTTGTGGGGTTGGGATTTGACCCCAAGTTAGTCAAACTCCAAATTCCTTACTTTACTCTGTTTTACTCTCTCCCAGGGGATCTGGATCATAAATACTGAGCAAATGAAGTCATAGAATCCTATAATTTTTCAAAGTACTTTTATACCTTTCACAACTAAAGATTCCTTTTATTATTTCTCCTCATTGTCTTTCATTAATGCATATTTTGATAGATTATTAATCTGCAAATTGATATGAAATATATAACTTTCAGTAGATTTTTGAAGTGCTGAAAATAACTTCTCCTGTTTCCTTTGAGTTCCCAGGAGCTTGAAAACCTAATTATCACCCTCATTTTACAAACGAGGAAGCAGAAATCCAGAGAGGATAGTGGCTTGCTAGTTACAGAGTCAGAAACATATCTTAGGTCTCCCCCTTCCTATCCAAGTGCTTGTTATCCAACATCATGCTGAATCAATCAGTCCAACATTTAGTTGTCACTGAGCACCGACTTATGCCTGCTAGACAAGATTATGTGGAGGGTACAGAAAAATTATAGATATAGCTTCTGTAGTCAATAAATTTATACTCTATTTGCTCAAACAAGGCTTAGACATAAAAGGCAATTACAAAAAATCACAAGATTGTGGTGTTTCTAAAGCAGTGTTTCTTATGCTTGGCTGCACATCAGAATCACCCAGGGAGTTTCAGAAGCTCCAGAAGCCTCCAGAATAAGGATTTTCAGAGATGGAGGACCAAGCTTATATATTAAAAAAAAAAACCACACACACAAAAAACCAAACAAACCCCAAAACCAAAAAACCTAGTCAGTGTTGAGAACCACAGTTGCAAAGTAACATATTCTAAAATAAACATATTCTAATGCTCCAGATGTAAAGGCAAAGTCAAGATGGGCTAGAGTGGTCGGGGAACTATGAAAATTAAAGAGGCCTTGGGGCAGATGTAAGGGGTTTGGCTAAGAGGAGAGGAGGTGGAGGAAAACACATGAGTAAGTCTAGGAAGGACATGGGCTTCAAAAGAGAGAGGAGCTAATGGGGCTGGTGAGTGGCCAGTTCTCACTGTAGGGTTCTGGGAGGCAGAAGTGGAAGGGATAGTTAGAGTAGGGGGGGCTTCTAAACTCATTTCTGAAAATAAGGAAGACTTGAAGATTCTCAAATAAAAATCTTATATAACAGATGTGTAGCATTAACTACTCAGGGAGGAATTTTCTTTCGAATGTCTAGGATATCTGGGTGATCTTGTAGAAGCTACCCATTGGGCTGGGAAGCCCTTGCAGATCTGTTCATAAGAAGAGTCCTCATTCTCTCTGGAATAAGGTAAGGCATTAGATTCTCAGATGAGAGGGTTGGGGTGGAAAGAAGGAACTTAGGAGATACAGGAAGCAGGGGTGACTCCTCTACATGGGCCTGTAGTCCACAGAGCCCCAAAGCCGTGTGTGAGAAGGAAGAAAGGGGCAGCAGAAGTGCTAGACATGGGTAGCAAAGGGCAGTGTCTTTGGGTTGCACAGGGCAGATCTCTGATTGACAGGCGGTGACCAGGGTACAGCCATGGGGCAGTTCTGAACTAGACAGCATAAGGCAAACCTCCCAGGCCTTTCTGTAGGGCAGGGTTTTGTCTCCCTGAGGTTCCACTTGGGGCCTCCACTGGTGCGGCTTGCTTAGAGGTGACAGCAGTAGCAGGTCTGAATTCTCTGGGGATTGTGCATTTTTTGGGGGTCCCAGTGCAGGGCTGGCCACTGGAGAGCTAGAGGCAGTGGAGAAATGAAGGAGATGCCCCAGGTATGGCCCATCTTTTGAACCAGAGAAATTCACAGGGGTTGAGATTTACTGCTTTGCATCCTAACCATCCTGGTCGGGTCAGCCACCATTGGCTGGTGGTTAAGAAAACCGTTGAAGAGACTATTTATGGAAGGTGAGTGTTGGTGGCAGTGCATGACCTAGAATGCAGAGGGTGAGACAAGCCTGGACGCTGTGAAGTAATGAGGGTCTGGTTGAGGGCTGATGGCGTGGGAATGTGGAAGTAGGAGAGGAACTCGAGATACTATATTTTAATAGGAAAAGCATCACAGAATAGCTCAAGTGAGGTACATATGTATGCACAAACCTAAAGTAAATATATATGGATGTTTACTAGTGCTTTAAACATTTGTTCAGAAAGTTTGAACCCCACTGGCTTATAAGCCCTCATGATGTGATGGAGACCCAAGGTGAAGAGTCTTCTGTGGTCTGGCTCAGAAGGTCTGAGAACAAAGACAGGGCAACAGAAGAGCACTGGGTCAGCCTTCCAAGGCCACACTTCAGATGAGCATGGCATTCTGCTGCCTGTGTTGGGTGGAGACCGGTGTTGGAGGAGGGAGAGCTGAGACCCTCAAAAGAAAAGCATACTGCACCTACCAGGGTGGATTTACCATGAACCTGATGAAGCTCAGACTTTAGGGGCTTTTACTGGAACAGCCTCATCCAAAGCTCTGTATTTAACTTCTACTTATCATTTTGAATTGTTTTTCATACAGCAGGTCCACAAATTATACAAGCTTCATGCCTCTTCCCCCTTCAATCCTAGATTAGCCCCCCAAAACCCATGCAGCACTGTCCTTGGTGCTCTTATACATCAAAATAGGTATGGCCATTATTTGTTAGCATCCTTTATTGCTGTCAAATCAGAAATGAGCTATCTGCGTAACCAGGGTGTGCACCTGACAGAACTCTGGGCCCATTCACATTCTAGTATATGTAATGAGGAGGCCAGGAGGTGCACAGTGACTCTGTGTCTCTGTTGCCTAGATTTTCAATTTTTTAAAAAATTATTTATTTACTTATTTTTAGGGTCTTTACTGGTCTTCAGTTTCATGATAGGTATCTAGATGTGATTTTATTTTTATCTAATCTACATAAGATTTATTAGGCTTTGTCAGTCAGCAAATCAACATCTCTCATCATTTCTGGAAAATGCTCAGTTATGTCTTCAGATATTGCTTCTGCCCCATTTTCTTTCTACTTTCAGGAACTCGTGTTAAACATATGTCAGGTCGTCTATCTTGCTTTATTAAAATCTCTTCCTTATATTACATATGTTTCTCTTTTCCACGCTTCATTTTTAGACCAGGAGTTGATGACCTACTACTGTCTGTGGACCAAATCTGTCCCATTACCTGCTTTTGCAAATAAAGTTCTATTGGAATGTAGCCACACCCTTTGTTTACATATTGTCTGTGACAGAGTAGTTGTGACAAGTACTATATGGCTGACACACCTGGAAGATTTACTATCTGGCTCTTTACAGAAAGGGTTTGTTACACTTTCTAGGTAATTTTCTATCTTCCAGTTCACAAATTCTCTCTTCATCTCTTTATTGTACTGTTAAAATCGTCCACTGAGTTTTTCATTTTGGTTATTGTATTTTTTTATTTCAAATGGACCTTTATATATCTGCCAGATCACTTTCAACAGTTTCCTGTCCCTGATGTTATTTTCAACCTTTTCTTTTATGTATTTAAATATAATGTCCATAGTTGTAGGAGACTAATAAACAAACATTTTGATGTACCTATTATGTAAAGTCTCTATGGGTCTATTTCTGCAGTCTGTGTCCTTATTTTCTGTGTGCTTATTTTCTTTATTTATATTTTTACTTCATTATTTTAGTTGTATATAGCTTGTTCCTGAAAAACTGTCTGTTGAGGTTCTTTGAGGCCTGAGGGGGGAAAATGTGTTTCTCTGAAGAGGATTTACTTTTATTCTGCCTAGTGCCTACACTAAATTCTTCAAAGTTCTCTGGACCACTGGTGCTGAAAATCCATGTCAGGGCTGGTTTATGGCCAGGGTATCTCAGGAATTTTTTCTTTATTTTTCCTGTTGCTGAAAAGATTTTGGTGTTCCATTGGAGAAATCCTGCATTAGACAATATAGCCTTTAGTGGCAGGAACTGAGTGAGATTCTACTCATCATTGAGTCTCTACCATAACGCTTGGCCTAGTACTCCTTGAATGAGTGAGTGAGTGAACGTGTTCTGCTGATTACATTCCCTAAGTAGTTCTCAAATCTCTCTTCATCTCTCCCATTCTCATGGTCCTAGTTCAGGCCCTAATCATTTGTATCTGGACTATTACCCAGTCTCCCAATTTTGTGGTCATTAGCTGAGGGTATATTTCAGAATCTCCGCAATATGTTAAACACAGATGTTTTTAAAATTTGGGGTGAGTTGAGGAAATTATAGTTTAAAATATTCTGCAGAGGATTCTAAGATATACCTCTAGTAAGAGCCACTCTGGCCTACTTCAGTTTTGTCTCTTTGGAATCCATCCTCCATTCTTGGTTAGAGAAGCTATCCAATGTGGGAATCTGACTACTTTACTCTTCTGTCAGAACCTTACAGTGGCTCTCTGTTGACTAAAGAATACAACCCAAGCTATTTAGCATTGTTTACAAGGCCCTCCATCCCCTATCTTATATTTTATGCCTTGGTGACTCTCAACTTTGTGCATCACTTCTCACATATCATCTTGTCTTCCATGTCTTGCTCTTGCTCACACTCTTCTGTGTGTCTAAAGTGCCCTCTACATCCTTCTTTACTGGCTTGCTTCTTCTTTTTCAGGACTCAGGTCAACTCCTGGAAGCTTCCTCATACTCAAGGGCTGAGTGTAGTGTTTCCTTTCATGGTTTTCTGCTTCATGAATTATATAACCAACTCTTACATTGAAAATATAACCGTCCACCGGAGTGTGAATTCCTCAAGAGACTTAAGTCACTCATTTTTGTTAGCCTAGCACAGTTACAAGAACACAGTAGGAATTTAGTATGTATTTATTACCCAGAACATGTTGTAGATTTATTGTATATTTACTGAACTGTCTAGGTTTGCCCTTTTAAAATCAGGTACTTTGATATCTGGGAACATGGGCAATGATACCTCTGGGGCTTTTTAAATTCACAGGATTTGTGATCATAGTCTCCAGCTAAATTTAGTTGTTTCCAACTGTATTAGGGAAAAGAAGATATATAACTTGGGAGTTAAAATACAAATCCCAGCTGAAATAGAAAACTAATTTTCAAAGGAAGAGGGAGAAATGAAATAATAAGAATCCAGCACCCACACTTTTGTGAATGGGTATTGTTCAAAGGTTGATTTCCTTGCACAGGCTGCTTGGATGAGGGACACTCATGTTTTCTGCCTTGGTATGGGTCTTCCCATCCCGCAGTCCTCCCTGACTTTTTTGCCCAAGCCTCCCGGGGAGGTAATGAGTAACATATCTTTTCTCCTGGATGGGATGGTGCTAGAAATAAGAATGACAGGCTTGTGTGTAGGTCCCAGAGAAAGCAGGCAGAGAGTAGGAGATTTTTGCTCCCTGGAATATAGAAGATGTGATGCCTCTCCAGTATGAAATTAGGTGTCACTTAGTTTCCTGACATTCTTCACTCTCTACCCTCTGGGACAACAAATGGGATTAATTCAGCCTTTCCAAATAATCGCAAATGACAAAGGTGATCAAATCTTCTGGAGTTCTGTTGGTGGGGATCGAAAGGATCAGAGCTGGCCAAGCCGTAGTTGATTGCCAAGTCTTCTCAGGGGCATCTTGCTCAGAAATTGGGGCTGTAACCTCATGCTGGTCCCCTGAATTCATGGCACTTTGACTTCCTCCTCAGTGTACAGTTTTATGTCCTTCTAACCAAGGTCAATTTGAGAGCTATAGTCTTTGGGATTGAACAGAATCCAAAGTCTGTTTGGTGTCATGCATCAGCAAGTACTCAATGTTAATTGATAAGGTTAATGATGATGAAATGGAAGAAATATGTTTTCTGGCACTGTCTCCAATAGCTGTAATCTCCACCCTCTACTAGAGAATAACAACAACAAATAATAATACAGAGATTCTCAGAGACAAAACAAAGAGGTGGCAGAAGTAGCATCTCACTCAGGAAGCTGCAGGTGGAGACAGCTGCAGCAGAATTCTATTACTTTCACATTCCATTACCTTCCCGAGACCTGTTGCCCTTTAGGGGAAGTGATGGCCAATGAGAGCCTTAAAACCAGGCAAGATCAGTTGCCAGTCGAATGGCTGGGAAGGAAGGGGCGGGGGGTGGGGGGAGAGTGTCCTTGGCAGAAAATGGTCTGACACATTGATGAATAAGCAAAGGCTCTACAGACAGAGCTGCTCTTCTGCACAGACCCTCTTTTATCCCGGGAAACTGCTAGAAACCCAGTTGCAAAAAAGTCTCCCTTCTAACAGAACCCATCACTTTAGATCAATCTGCTAACTGGTAATATTCCATCATCATATACTAGTGGCGGGAGGATTTGAAAACAGAAGGCCTAGGTTCAAGTGACTGTGCCATTTCTGGTTGTATGATCTTAGGTAAGACATTTAACCTCTGTGAGTTTGGCTTTCTTATAGGTAAAATATAGATACTAGCAACAGAAAACAATTATGAGAATTAATTGAGCTATTGTATGCGGAGGTGTATTTTGCCTCTAGGTGATCATGCAGTTTAGGACATTCTGTCTTTGTATGGGCAGAGGAGAAGAAAGTGCAGATAATGCTGCTAATGAATAAAGCTGCCTCCAAGCCCCACCCACCGTCTGCAAGAACATACTAATAAATCCAGATTTATGCAGACTGGTGTCAGGGTCTGCATTCATTAGCCAATTTAAATAATTTTATATCTTAAAATAATTATGGCATTTGCAGTACTGTTTTCCAACACATTCAAGGTCTAAAGCAAAATGCCCCAAAGACAACCACATGCAATCACTGCATTTATTTTACATTTTTAATGAACTTCCTGTTCCCAGAGCTCTGTTGGCATTCCCCAGCAGCCTGGTTCTGGCTTGTGTTCCTTCATGGAAACAGAGAGCAGCCTGCCTGTTTTCTTGTCAGCACGTGCATTTTAAACTTCGTCAGAAGACAGAGGATATGGAGATATGACCTCTTCTCAAAAGGTTTTTATTCTTTCCCAAATTACCAACCACAAATATGTGGTAAAAGAAAGGAAAAAGGTAGAACTACAGTGAAAGAGCTCTGTGTGGTTTGTTCCTTGACTAGAGAGTAGTGTAGCTTTTGCCCTGCTACTTGTTCACGATGGCTTTAGAGGCTGGGGGAACATCCGTTCCCTAAATCTACCATCCCTGGCCAGCTCTCCATATTCAGAAAACAGTATTAGAAGGAAAAGTTGGAGCTAAATATCTCTGGCTTCTTCTGATCAGACAATCCATTCCTCAAAAACAATCCCAGCAGTAAGAGTGATTTAATAAGGATTGCCCATGAGTACCACCGGCCAAGACTTTGGCAACAAATAGAGGACATATAGCACCTTTACAGGGCTGAAGAACACACTACATACTTAAGATGTAAGGACTTTCCCATCTAAAGTGTTAGTCCCATCTGAGCCTTACAATAATTCTGGCAAGTTGGGAAGGCAGGCATTATTACGAATGGCCTACAGAACCCAAAGGATCTGGCCCTCCCAACCTATACCACTCTCATCTTGCTCGTCTGCTTTCTGTGTTCTTTCTACACTGACCTTATGTTTTTTGAACATGTCACACTGGTCCCTGACCTAGGGCCTTTGCATTGACTGCTCCCTTGATGGAATGTGCTTCCCTGACCATGCTCTTCCAATGACTGTCTCCTCACTATATGGCGCTGAGGTAAAATGCCTCCTACTCTAAGAAGGCTTTTCTGACCACTCTAAGGAAACACTGCCCTCACCCTATTTCTTATTCCAACACATGCTTCTATATTACCTTACCTTGTTCATTGTCTTTAAAGGCCTTTTCATTCTCTGGCATCTTTATTTGTATTTATTTGCTTATTGTCTCTGTTTCCACATAGAATGTAAGGGCCATTAAGGAAGGGACTTTGGTTCTAGATGCTATGCACCAGCATCTAGAAGGGTGCCTGGCACAGAATAGATGCTAAAAAACCATTCATTAAATGAATTTCAGTTTGGCCAATGAGGAAACCAAGATCACAAAGACCGAGCAACTTGCTGGAATCTCATTAGGGCAAAACTTGGACATCTCTTACCTTTCAGACTTATGCTTTTCTCTCAAGGCAAGGAATTCATTGTTTGCCCCTGGGTGACCCAGGATTCTCATATTATCCTTTGGCAGGACATAGGAGGTTGAGATTTCTCATCTTCAGAGACAGGTTAATGTGCATGAGATGAATCCAGAGGTCTGGTTGGATAGCCAACGCTGTTGAGGGGTGTGTGTGTGTGTGTGTGTGTGTGTGTGTGTGTGTGTGTGTGTGTGTAAGAACTTAACTCAGGGTTCAGTGCTGTGGTTTTACCTTATTTTCCTGGGCTTCGGAGGTTTGGGTCTCATCTGGAGTACACTAATTTTGAGAAGTAGCCTGAAGGGTTAGAAATAGGCATGACCCAACTCGAGTCCTCACCAGGCCATGTAGTGCTAGGTGGTCTTTGACAAGTCTGTTGAACTCTCTCTGAAATAGGGGTAATTTAAGCTCCATGGATGTCCTGAGCTGAATGAATCTGCATATACAAAACACCCAACTCAGGGTCAAGGGTACGGGACAGGTTCAGTGGAGGCCTCAAACTTTTTCTTCATCCAGTTTTTGATTGAAGCTTCCTCTTTTAGGACGAAGACTGAGTTTCTCTCTGTCTTTCTTAAGTTCTCAAAGTATCCAGAAATCTGCTTTATCATCAGTTCAAGTGGCTTGTTGATATCTGGAGATTAACTAATGATGACAGAAAGGAAGGAGGCGATTCTCCCGGGGGGGGGGTATGGGGACTGAAATATTTACACTAAGTATTTATCACTTCACCATGATAAATATGACATTGTGGGGGAAAAAAAAGACTAAAAAATGTGACTGCTTCAGTGAAATCATGGGTAGATGGAGAGCTCTGCTGTCGCCATCACAGGCCTCATGCCTACAGCTAACAGCACAGGAGAGCTGCTCAGGATGGACCAGAAGCTCCCCTTCAGGCCAAGGAAAGCAGCACACAAGAGCCACAAGAAGAGATGTCTAGGAGGTGAAAACTCACCTCCAGGTTCCCTAAGTCAAGTTTTGCAGACAAGGCTTACTCTGCAGTTCTTCTGTTCCCTGGAGCCTGCAAACATGGTGTATTTGGAATACAGTTACCATAAGGGAATGCTGGAATTCCAGGTGGAGAAAAGAGAGCATTTAAGAAAAGAATAAAGTTAAAAAAGAAAAAAGAAAAGAATAAAGTTCTACCTATATGAAAAATCTTGGTTATGTTAACATGGAACAAATCCAGTAGGTGTAATGGGTGAATTCTACCTGCAGGATTCCAACTAGCTGTGAGAAGAATGGCTGCCTTCTTGTGAGTTGCAGAGAATCATTATGGGAAAGTGGTTGTGAACCTCACAGTCACTCCACGAATACTAGGTGTTTCCATGCTGATGATTTGGTTGTGAGGATGGTTGATGCAGGAAGGATGGTCAGAACAAAGTAGGCTGATCTTCAAATGCCTGCATTTGCTTCAGGCTCTCAGAGCTCAGTGACTTACTCAGCTTCAGCTGTAAATAAACCCTGAGAGGCACTAGCTTGGCTCCTTTTCCTCTCTGCCCCCTCCCCTCCTTGGCAGTATCAGAAAGGGATTATTGAATGGAAACAAACTGTGTGGCAGAAATGTGTTGAAGAGGAGAAAGACCTATACATTTGAAAATTACCTCTGACTAGTACCTCTTAGAGGTAAAGCAGTTACAAAAAAATCTGAGTATTAAACACCCTGAATCAAACAGCAGAGACTCTATTGAGATGATTGAGGTAGGCCTCTTTCTTTATCAACAAACAGGATCTATGATGAAAACATTTCTTTGGCTAAACAGAATTCAGGGCAGAGGAATAAAACCTGCTCAGTTCACTGAAGGAAAGGCAGTAAGCCTTTGTTCTGGGTTAGATCACGTTGCCTGATGGCAGCATGTAGATAATACGGATATCAAGATGATCAAATAGAAGAGGGTGATAAATTGACTCAAATTTTGTAAGAGAAAACCTGTACCGTTTTGGAAGAGATAGCTGTCACCGCCCCCAATGCCGCTGCAGCCCCCTTGGTCCACACATCATGGACTTGATGTCTTCATTTACCATATCAGCCCTCTCGTCATTTCCTCTTCATCTCCTGCTCTTGGGGTTGATTCTTTGGCGGACATTCTTATTTTCTTTACTAACAGGCAATCAATATTACATCATCCAGTTCTCTGTGATTCCTCTCACACGATGGGATATATTGGAGCAAATTCCACTGGGACTTGTTTTTCAACTCCCCGATGCCTGGCAAAGTGAGGCTATGAGAATGCCATGCAAAATACTGAAATTTGATTGGACTGCCGCCCAGACAGCATGATTACAGCAACATTCCTACCCTCCTTTATATGAGCTGGTGGCTGTGAGACATCCATATGCTGTTACTTGTGCTTCTGCCCAAGATGAATAAAGAATGAAGGAGGGAGAAAAAGATAATGAACTAATTAGAATTGTCCATTAATTAAAAGGGCTTGGCGTGGCTATCTTACATTCAATGACTCATGCAGTTGTCAACCTGTGAGTTCATTATCAAGAGGGTGGAGCTTGGGGTAGAAAAATTAAGAGAATCCCTTTACGGTAGGGTTTCTCGATGTGGGGCTGGGTAATTCCTACGTTGTGAGGGGCTGTCTTAGGCATTTTAGGATGTTTAGCAGCCCAGCCTTTACCGACTAGATGCCAGTCTAGTTTCCCCCTCCCCCCAAAAGTCGTGACAATCAAAAATGACTGCAGATATTACCACATGTCCCTTGAGGAACAAAATTGCTCCCAGTTGAGGACTACTACAGTGCGGAAGAGCCTGTAACTCCTCTTTTTGTTGCACACCATCCCTTTCCCAGCGGTATAAGCTTGTAAAGCTGCAATGAGAACATGATGTTTAGGTGGCAGGCTGAAGGGAGCTGGTCATTTAAGAAAGAGAATAAAGAGTGTGACACTTCTTCAGATCATCGTGACTTAACCATGTGGTGTCCAATGCAAGGATGTCTCCTCTGACTCTGATCATTGAGAGAAAGTGACCTTGCTGAAAGCCCAGCCATTGCTTCCTGTGGAGAGTTTTTAGCTGTTTCTACAGAACAATTGACCTTTAAAATTAATTTCTCTTCCAGAATTTTTTTCCCTTCTTGAATTAGTTCTCTCTACCTTGCCTTTCACTGCAGCAAAATGACACTTAATGGATCTTTGAAATTTAATATACTCTAATGTTGCAAGACTTTCTGAAGTTTAATAATAACCCTTTGAAATGATCTGGGAATAGGATCTGTGAGGAGAAAGGGCTTTATTTTTGTTAGTTTTAAACATCGTCTTTGTTATTTTAGTGGAGGAGCAATCTGATAGTCTCTCCTTTCCCTCCTTCCTCCTCTTGTTCTTTGTGAAGGACACCTGAATCAATAATATTACAGAACTTTACACATACTTAGCAATTTATCAACCATAACCAACTAATCTGCAGGAACCAGGCAGCGGGAGGAAAGCTTGTTATTGGATCCATGGAAATGATTCCCAGATCATCCATTTTTACTTCTATAAACAGATGCATAGCTTCTGACACACCAAGGCTCTCAATACACCTCTCTTGCATAAATGATCCTTTAGAGTACTATGACACATTGTTCCTATTTTTTACATCAGCAGACTCACAAAATCCTTGCTGACCTGCCATATTTACCAGCCCTATTTCCTTCTCGTCAGTTAGGACTGGATACATAGAGTAGGCACCTAAAAACCATTTATTGAGTGGTATTCCACAGAACATAAGCAGCTGCTCTGGCCACTGACTCTGTGACCACCAGCAGCCCCTTCCTTAATACAAAGCCCTTTTGCTTCACATGTGTTTTCCTTACAACTACCTTGTGCTATGGAGGACAGAAAAACACATTTGTACCTCATTTTACAAATGAAGAAGCTTCTACTCAGGGAGGCATGATGATTTGCCTTTATTCATAAGCAAGCAGATGTTGAAGCTGGAATTTATTAGAGCTTAGACATTACTGTTGGAAGAGAGATGCCAGGTCTCTCTTCTGTTGTGCGTTTAAAATAGCTTTTCAGCATTTTCTCTGCCTTGAATACATTTCTTAAAACCATTTCATACTCTTTCCTGTGATTTACTAGTCAACAGGGGGAGCTTACAATTATTAATTTGACTAGATTGTACCCTCCCAGGGGACAAAGATCTACACTTTGATTTGCTAGCACAGAACCAGGCACACAGAAGGCATTCAATAAAAAAATGTGTTAAGTAAAATTTGTTGAAAGAATTTGGGTATGGACAGAACCTTAGGAACTTTGATATAAAGATAGAGCAGATACAAATATTCAGGCCCTGGAAGGCCGACTGCTCACTGTATATGAATAGGAATAAAATGTTGATCTGGCTCCTGCATCTCTCTCTGGTGAGTTTGATTAGTTTAAGTTGGTCGTCCTGAATTGCATTCGCTTCAGGAGCCCTGAGAAATTTATTATTTCAGTCTGTAAAGCTGAGGACGGATCATGGACCTTGATACCTCTATGAGGCTCTGAGGAACCAAAGCATCATTAATCTTTCTTCTCTTTTAAATTCAGCATGCACATCCTGAGATGCAGATGGGCACTGCAGTTATTTTTGCAAACATCCTCTCCTCATCCCTACCACCTCACCCCAGCCTTAGAGCCAAGCGGCTACAAACCCTGGGAGTGGAACAAAGTCCCCAGCGCAGAAAGAGCTCCCCGGGGCTGACACCCACCTCCCTCACATTTCTGGCCTTCCTGAACCGATGATGGAGTTCAGTGCCTCCTTCCCACTCACAGAGAGCAATAATCAAAGTCATAAACAGCTCTGGGCATTGTACTCAAGCCAGGAGGAAAAGGAAGAAGCCCACCGACTTCCCTGTAATCAAGGCGCCCTTCCCTGAATCTTCCTGTTCTGGTTTTCGGCTGGGAAGGAAAGGTTGTGCCTTTCCTCTGGGCCATCTTGTTTCTCTCCCAGGTCCCCATTTTCTAGGGTCTGGGGAGCAGCATCTTCTGTGGAGTGTAGAGACCAGCTACCATAAAGAGAAACTGAAGCTATGACCTGGAACTCTTGTTACAGGTTAAGATTGAATATATGTCAAGTTGTGTGGTTCCTCTAAAATGGTGGTTAACCACGGGTGATTTTTCTCTCCAGGAGACATTTAGCAACATCTGGAGACAGTTTTGGTGGTCACAGTTGCGACAGTGGGTATGCGACTAGTGTAGATGGATAGAAACCAAGAATGCTGCTGCACATCCTACAGTGTACAGCACAGCTGCGCCTGAAATGCAAAGCAAAGGAGAACAAAACGCAAGCCCATGTAGATGAGAGTTTGTTTAGGTCTGCTGAATAGAGTCTTTTCAGTGTTAATAAGTTTAAATAGCTTTCATTTGGAGGTCTATGGTTTATACTGAATCCACAAAACCATGGGTCAGCAAGAGTAGGGCATTTGGGGCTGTTCACTGTGATTTTGCCAGTGTCTGTGGCACAGTGCCTGGCACATGGTGTACTTCGGAAATGTTTGCTGAATTAAATACTGTTGTTTGGCCTATTGTGATATTAGGAAGTGACTCAGTTGATTAGCTGATGAAGAAGGAATAAAGAAAAGTGATATCAAAAGAGTGGAGCAGAGCCAAGAAATCAGCTACGCTAGGATAGGCTCTGCAGAGAGTAGCCCTTTGTCTAGAGATTTGAGGACCAGGACTTTAGCTACCTGAGGCAGCTCAGCCTGAGACATCAATGAGGTAGAGGCCCCAAAGCATCCATAATTGGCCCTGACCCTTCCACTTTGGTGAACCTCACTCACTAAAGGTTCAGTACCATCAGTGGCTCTTGAGGTGCTAGAGAGAAGATGGTTGATGAGTTCTTCGGGAACCAGATTCTCAGGATCGAAGCCTGGCTTTGAGTGGCCCTTCCTTGCTATTCTAGTCTTTCTCTCTCTTCCAAATGCTCTACTCCCTGGCTAGTTTTCCTAAAATCAGTTCTGATATATCAACCCCGTCTTGTAAAACCTTCAGCAACTCCCTATGTTTTACCCAAGTAAGTCCAAACTCTTTGCTCATACCAGTGTACCAAGCTTGCTATGTCCTGACCTCACTGCCCCCTTTCTTGCCCTTATTTTCTCTCCTGTGATCCTTGTATCCTTTTCCACTCCGTCACAGCGACTTTTCCACAGACGCCCATAGCTTCGGCCAAGCTAGATGATTTGCTTTTCCATGAGCAAGCCTCCTTGGTACCATTGCCGGAGGGTAGACAGACGGTGTCACCATCTACCAGCTACCACATTACCCTAATGGTGGCTAACCTTGGTCCTATGCATTTCTTCTTTCACTGTGTTCATTTTTCAGGGGTCCTTCAGCTCCCATAAATATGCAAATCAGTTAACAATAATGGAGTCAGAATCCCAGAATGAATTCCTACTTCCTATCTGCTGCTTGCATAGGGGATGTGTGTGAATTAAAGAGATAATGCTGTCTGCAAAATGCTTTCATCTTCCCAGAATGAGCTACATTCCTTCAAAGCATTATTCAGATTTCACGTTGGTTCCCACATGTGCTTAGCATAGCAAGGAAGACCCAGCCTGCTGAGAGCAGAGGCCTCAGTGCTTTGCTGAGCCATGGTCCGAACTGAGATATTTATGTCATTGCAAATGCTCTTGTGTTTATTATTTGCTTTAGATTTAAGTTTTAAGTTTAATCGAAGGTTTTCTCTGCCATGCCGCTATCTTACGGCAGACACATTTCTCCCTTCAGGAGATAGAGACTTTGAGGGGCTAATGAAATCCCTATTTTATAGAGGCTTTGATTAGATATGTCATCACCGTTTTCCATTCTAGAAGTAAATTTTCTTTTGAATATGGAGAAGGTAAATCAGGAAACTTCAGTTCTCAGAGAGGAAGGGTTGAGGGTGGGGAAGTTTAGGATATGATCAAGAGTCTGGGTGGCCTTGGTCATCAAATTCAAGAACAACAGAAGTGAAATGAAAACTCTTCACAAACAGAAGCACAGTTAAAAGGAAATTTGCTTCCCACATACAAGCCCTGCTTCTCTGGCCACACAGAGCCTCTAGTTAAAAAACCAAGGTGAGAAAGAGGAGGGGTTGTCACAATAGCTATATGAACAGTATCCTTCAACCTGCAGTGCCGTTCAGACAATATGGGATTTTGGAAACATTTTTGAAGCTCCTTTTTCTAAGCCCCTCCTATTTTTGAGAGTTTCTGGGGGATATTTCACATAAATTTGTGGGCCCAGTTCTTGCGGCTCCTGTGTTGTGTTCTTTATTCCCCCTGTGGCCTGTGGTGGGGCTGCCAAGGCCTCTCATCACTAGAGGTGCCTACACGCGTGGGCACAGGGCCACTTGTCACCACCCTGTGGTCACAGAGATCTGTCCAGAAGCCTCGAACTGCTGCGGCTAACCTTGACCCTCCTAAGCTACACCAGATGTTGTACTGAAGAGCTGGGAAGAATCTTTCTCACGAGTGTAGAAATTACTCAATAACCTGGAGTACAAAATAATGATGTTTTTGTATCCCCAAGTCAGAGAGGTGTCATTGTTGGTGTTTGTTTTTGAAATCAGGCCTTCATTTCAATCTCCTCCAGAAGCTTCATGATAGGCTCTGAAGTTCCACTACTATAGCTCTACTACTCTACTAAAATGCCTATATCTCCTCTGTACGGAGCACTGGCCAATTTGCATGTCTTAATTCTCTCTTACCTTAGGAATATACTCCCAGGAGGCAACAAGGCTCCTTTTGCAAACAGGTACATGATAGGCTGGTCCCACCAGATATACCTTGGTATATTAGCCTAAGATGGGACTCTTTTTACATACAGAAGATAGCAACCTATGGATCTTTTAGTCCCAGACATAGTGTAGGTTAAAAACCTCAGGTCCAAAGTTTTATTAGTTTTAATAACTTGTTTGATTGACAGGAACAGGAACCCCCCCTCCCCAAGCTCACAAACCAGCCCTTAATACACTGATGTAGGCACTGAGGGCAGCTCGAGCTCCTGGAAGCTATGCCTTGGCAACCTCTGGGCCTGGAAACTATTCTCTCTGCCCATTACAGGCCATATGTTCTTTCTGCTATTACAACATCTTCTCCCTCTTGGTCTCTCAACACTTTTTCTCTGTTTACATGTGGACCCAAATGGCCAGCGGCCCATATCAGTGTGTTTTCCATAGATCCAGCTAAACACAGCCCTGTCAATTATAATTCTCATAGAAGAAAGTGTGATTTGGTACCTGCTAGCCATTAGAAGGGTTCGTTTTGGCTTGGATGTCCATTCTGCTCAAATTGGCAATTCCTGAAGGTATGTCATGTATAACAACATTGCTTTTTCCTCTCCAAAACATATTTTGATAATGGGACCCTCGGTGGGACAGTTACACCCCAAATATGGTTCTTCTGCTCTGGAAGGTCAGGGCTTGCGCTGCAAAGCTCTTCAAATCCCCTACAGAGTCTTGCCCAAAGCAGACATTCAATAAAGGATTGTAGGAAGGATGTTGAGTAAAAGGGTCCCTGTGGTCGTGGACCCCAGGAGCCAGATGGAAATCAGCTGTGTTACAAATTTGGTTTGCTGTCCTATAGGATAATGTCAAACCGCTAAGCTAGAAAGCTGAAAACCTTCTGGCTAAGGGTCTATCCCACACCTGCCAATACTGGGTTAATAGATTTTCAGGAGAAATCTTCTAATCCTGCTGGATATAGTTTCTTTCTCAAGAGAGCTTAGGCATTGGAGGATAAATAACACTGAGAAAGTTTGGGTTCCCTTCAACTGATGCTGCGTCTCCACTGCCTTTTAGAAGCCACTGTGATTAACAGCTCTGAAATGTTTTTAATGAGCATTTCAGTCTGGGTTTACATATCCTTGAAAGAGTTAAGATTTCACCCAGGAGGTTTCAAAACTGAATTAGCATGTGTGCTTATAACTGTTGGAATCTGCAGCAGCAGACTTCCTGCATTTTTAGCTGAGAGGCAAGCGGCTCTCAGGCTTAGGGCTCTGAGAGGTCTGAGCAGATCAGAGCATTAGGCTGGCAGCTATGAGGACAGCCTATGAGCTCTGTTGGTCCAGATCAGGAGGTATGGCTTCATGTACCTCCACGAATTTGCAACTGGGCATTGAGTATCTTACAGTGGGCTGATATAGAGGCAAAGTAGTGGGCACTCAGGGAGGGGCATGTGATATGTGCCAGAAAATTGCTTTTATCTTGATAGACATTTCTGCCATGGGGTTTCCAGGAAACACACCACTCCACTATTAAGAGTTAGTTTTCTTGGGGTGCCTGGGTGGCTCAGTCCTTAAGTGTTAAGCCTTCGGCTCAGGTCACGATCCCAGGGTCCCAGGATCGAGCCCTGCATCGGGGTCCCTGCTCCATGGGGAGTCTGCTTCTCCCTCTCCCACTCCCTCTGCTTTTGTTCCCTCTCTCACTGTGTCTCTCTCTGTCAAATAAACAAAAATCTTTAAGAGTTCGTTTTCTTGATGTCAGTGTTCATGTAAGAAAGCCTAGTCCTTGGACAGTGGTATATAACTAATTTACTTTATACTACATAATATTTGCTATGTGTCAGATACTGTTCTAAATGCTTTAGAAGTATTGACTGTTTAACCCTTGTAGCTAACACATGAGATTGTACAGTTATGCTTATGTTATAGACAAAGACACTGAGCCTCTAAATGGTTAAGTAACATTCTCCAGGTTAGACAGCCATTTAGTGATGGAGCTGAGATTTGAACCCAGGAAGCCTTGTTCCAGTGTCTATGCTCTTAAACCCTATGCTATGCATAGTGATTCACAGTGTATTACTAATATCTTAATCAGGCTAAATTTGTCATCTAACTTTTTGGTGTCTGCCAGCATACAAAGGAGTGAGTGGGTTGGTGGAAGCATGAAAGCAGTGGGTCTTGACTGGAGGCTAACTAAGGATGGGGGGAGAGCAGGGAGAGTGATATAGACAGTTATGGAAGAGATGTTCAAGGAGGGGAATTGAGGAATGTTATAGACAAGATTTATTCAACTTACAGGTCTGCTGTGGGCAAGCTCCTTGACCTTGAAAATTTTCACAACAAAGTTAGACATAAATACGATGCCAAGAGAACCCTCTCAAAAGGAGAGCTATGTGACACATCCAGATTAGCCACATTCAGTCCAGTGTTCCCTCCACTGGACTGTAGTGCTTGTATAACATGGTGCATTTTGAGATACAAACTTAGGCTAGTACAGTACTCCCCTCGTGCCTATCCTTGTCTACTTTGCTTTTCCTTCATTCAGCTGGTGGCATCCATTGCCTTGGAGAAGAGTTAATACAGAAAAAAAGAGATGGAAAGAGAGAAAATGCACTTAAGTTTCAAGAGTTAAGGCATTTTAAAACAACTTTATTGACATAAATTATACATATTTAAGGTGCACAATATTATGAGTTTTGACCTGTGTATACACCCATGAAACCATCATTATAATCAAGATAGCAAACCTATACACCACCCCAAAGTTGCTTTGTGCCTTTCCTCCCTTCTCCCACCTTGCCTTGTTTTCCTAGACAACTCTTGATCTGCTGTCTGTCATTATAATTAGCTTGCAGGTTTTTGAGAATTTTATATAAATAGAACTATACAGTTTTTACTCTCTTTGGCTTCTTTCTCTCAGAATAATTATTTTGAGATTCATATAAGTTATTGTATCAGTAGTTCATTCCTTTTTATTGCTGAGTAGTATTTCATTATATGACTTGTAGCATATTTGTCCATTCACCTGTTGATGAACATTTGGGTTATTTCCAGGTTTGGCTATTATACATAAAGCTGCTATGAACATTTGTGTGTAAGTCTTTGTATGGACACATGTTTCTTCCCTTATTGGCTAAATACCTAGGAGTGGAATGATTCAGTTGTATAGTAGGTACTTGTTTAATTTTGTAAGCAACTACCAAACTGTTTTTCGAAGAATTTGCACCATTTTACATTCTCTCAGTAGTGTCTGAGAGTTGTAATTGTTCTACATCCTTACTAACACATGGTATGGTCAGTCTTTTAAACTGCAGACATAAAATAAATGTAAGTGGTATCTGGTTATGGTTTTAATTTTCCCTTTCCTAATGATTAATGATGGTGAGCATTCTTTCCTGTGTTTACTTGCCATCTGTGTATCTTTTATGGTGAAGTGTCTGTTCAAATCTTTGGCCCATTAAAAAAAATAAGTGTTTAAATTGAGTATTGAGAATTCTTCAAATGTTCTGGATACAATTCCTTTGTCATCTTTGGGATTAGCAAATATTTTCTCCCCGTTTGTGGCTTTTAATTCTTTTAAAAGTGACTTTGAAGAGCAGAGGTTCTTCATTCTAATGAAATGCTATATATTAATCATTTCTTTTTGTGGATAGTGCTTTTAGTATTATATTTAAGAAGTCTTTGCCAGGGCGCCTGGGTGGCTCAGTCAGTTAAGCCGCTGCCTTTGGCTCAGGTCATGATCCCAGGGTCCGGGGATTGAGTCCCATATTGGGCTCCCTGCTCAGCGGGGAGCCTGCTTCCTCCTCTCTCTGCCTGCCTCTCTGCCTACTTGTGATCTCTCTCTGTCAAATAAATAAATAAAATCTTAAAAAAAAAAAGAAGTCTTTGCCAACCCAAGGTCACAAAGCTTTTCTCCCATGTTTTCTTCTAGAAGTTTAATAATTGTAAACTTTGCATTTAAGTCTATGATCCATTTTTAGTCAGTTTTTTTTAATGTAGCTTAGGAATAGATTGAAGTTCGTTTATTTGCCTATGGATATCCCTTTGTTCCATTACCATTTGTGGAAAAGACTATCCTTCACTGAATTGTCTTTTTCAAAAATTACTTGTCCTTGTGTGCTAAGTCTATTCTGTTGTGCTGTTCTCTTTGTCTATCTTTGACCAATACCACCATACCTTGATTTGTGTCTTAAAATCAGGTTCTATAAGTCCTCCAACTTTATTCTTCTTTTTAAGGTGTTTTTGTTTGTTTGCATTGATTTTTGTTATTCAGGGTCCTTTTGTGTTTCCATATTATTTTTAGAATTAGCTTGTCAATTCCTACAAAAAGTCTGCTGGATTTTTGTTTGGGATTGCATTGAATCTATAGATTGATTTAAGGAAAGTAGACATTTAAGCAATATGGGTCTTCTAACTCATGAACAAGGTAATCTTTCCCTTTTTTAGTTTTTTTTCTAATATCACAGAGCAATGATTTATTGTATTCGTTCACAGACCTTTACCACATGTTCTGTCAGATTTATGCCTAAGTATTTCACATTTTTAAGGCTTTAAATGGTATTGATTTTTAAAACTTTAGTTTCTGATGTTCATTGTTGCTGTATAAAAATAAAATTAATTTTTGTAAACTTATCTTGTGTCTGAAATCTTGTTAAGCTCAATTAATAGATTTTACATAGCCAATCGTGTCATTTTTGAATAGAGAGTATTATTTTTCTTTTTGAATTTGAATGCCTTTTCTTTCTTTCCTTTTCTTTTTGCCTTATTACACTATCTAGAACTTCTAATACAATGTTGAATAGAAGAGGTGAAGTCAGACATTCTTGTCTAGATTCTGATCTGAAGGGAAAGAATTCAGTTCATCATCATTAGGTATGATGGTTATTACGTGTGTAGGTTTGTCATAGCCAGGCTAAGGTTTTATCAGGCTGAGGAAATTGTCTTCTATTCATAGTCTGCAGATTTTTTTTTCAAGAATTAGTGTTGGATGTCTTTCTTGGACTTGGGATTTGTTGGGCCCCTGGGATCTGTGAGTGTGTAGTTTTCCTCAAATTTGGATCATTATCACCAGTTGTTTGATCAGCTTTTTCCATTCACCCAGTCTCTCCTCTCTTTTGGGGACTCCAATTCCAACTATATGGGGATGATTTAAGTGCCCACAAGTCCCTGATGCTACCTTTATTTCCTTCAGTCTTTTTCTCTCTTTTTAATATTTGGATAGGTTCTATTACTATATCTTCAGGTTCGCTAAGCCTTTTTGTCTGTATGGGCTATTCTGCCATTAATCTCATCCCGGGTATGTTTCATTGCTGACATTATTATTTTCCTATCTAGAGGTTTTGTGTCTTTTTAATATCTTCCATGTCTCTACCTAACATGTTTAATTTTTCTTCTAGTTTCTTGAACATACAGAAATTTGTTATAATAATATTTAAAGTCCTTAGGTATTAACTCTATCATCTGTTTTATTACTGAGTCAGTTCAAATTATTTTTTTAAATCTCTCACTATGAGTTGTATTTTCCTGTTTGTTTGCGTGCCTGGTAATTTTTTTTATTGGATACAATACTGTTAATTTTACCTTGTTAGGTGGCAAATATGTTTTCGTGTCTATAAATTTTATTGAAGTTTGTTCTGGGGTATGGCTGAATGACTTGGAAACATTTTGATGTTTTTGAGTCTTGTTTTTAAGCTTTTTTAGGTAGGACTAGAGTTGCCTAACTACTGTGGATAAGTTTTCTCCACCCCTGAGGTAAAATGCTTCTGAGTACTCTACCTATCTTCACAGATCATAAGGTTTTCCCCTATTGCTGGGGGGGAACAGGAACTATTTTCAGTTCTATGTGAGATGTCAGATTTTTTTCCCTTTGCTTCTTTTGGGTGGTTCTTTCCCTGGTCTCAACTAGTTTCCTTACACCTATACTCATCAGTACTCAGCTGAAGTCTTACTGGGGATGTCTTCATATTTCTTGAATTCTTCCTCTGTATAACAGTCTCCTCTGTAGTACGTTGCCCTGTGTATTGTAATATTTTGCCTTCCTAAACTCCCAGCTCTATCTCCTCGAGTTACTGAAACTGCTGGGCTCTACTTGGATCCTCATGCACCCATGTACTGCAACACTGAAATTCTCCAGGCAGTGAGCTAATGCAGTTGTAGGGGTCATCTCATTTGTTTTCCATATCTCAAGAATTACTTCCCTTTTTCCCCCTGTTGCCTAATGTCTTAGAAACCACTGTCTCATAAATTCTGTCTAGTTTTTCGGTTGTTTCAGGAAGGGAGATAAATGTGTTTCTGTTATTGTGTCTTGTTCAGAAATGAAAGTTTAAGAGTCAAGGCTTTTGATTTAAAAGAGCCTGCGTGTTTGACTTTCAACTGCTAAGCCCTAAAAGCCTCAGGGAATAAAGTCTAAAGTGTGGATTTGGGAGTGTGCTTAATTGTGTGAGTCAGATTTCCTCTCTCAGATAAGTTAAGAATACCTGTGTGGGAGAGAGGATGACAATTAGAGGGGAGGAAGAGCATTATATGCTGGCAAATGTCTCTAAGAAGAGGCTTTGCTCCTTGTCCCCTTCCCTCAAAACTGAACCTTCAGTGGTGTAATGGAAGAGTATACATGATAGAAACCTCAGTTAGGTTGGGCCTCCAGATGAGACCTCAGCCCTGGCCAACATCTTAATTGCAATCTAGTGAGACCCTGTGTAGAGGGCTCAGCTAAGCCATGAACAGACTCCTGACTTAGAGAAAATTTGAGGTAGGAAATAGTTATTGTTTAAAGTTGCTAAGTGTGTGGTAATTTGCTATGCAGCAAGGAAAACTAGTACAGGTCTGTTGTAAAATTTTAAGTCTCCTTGGTCGAAAAGGACAGGTGCCAGTTCTGTGATATTTAAAAATTATTTGGGGAGTAATTTTCAAAACATTCAGGATACTTCTAAAATCCTATTAGAAAGTCAAACATTTGTATATGGCAAAAACTAATACAAGTTGGGTTACAGAAGTAAAAAATCAGATAAAAACCTGGGAAAACATTTTAAAAGCCTTTCTCGGCAAAAGCTTGATTTCCCTAATATGTAAAAAGCTAACTAATCAGTAAGAGAAAAACCCTAAACCCATTAGGAAACTAGTGGCGATATAGACAGTTGAAAGAAAAGTAAATACAAATGGCTCTACAACATATGAAAAGGAGTCAACCTCATTTATGATAAGAAGAAAATCAAAATAAAATTACAATGGGATATCAGTTTCCACTTTCCACATTGGCAAACACTTTTAAAAATTTATAATACACTCTGTGGTCAAAGCGTGGATAACAGGCACTATCATATATTGCTTGTGTTTTTACAAACCTCTGTGGAAGGCAATTTGCAATATTTATTAGAATTAAAAACCAAACACACTCTTTGACCTAGCAATTATACTTCTAAATATTTATTCTACATTTGTACTCAGCTTCTGTGAAAGGACTTATGTATTGGAGTATTGCTTGGATTAGTGCAAGATTAGAAGCAAGCTAAATTTTTTAGGTTTGTTTTTATCAACGAAGGACTAATTAAAGTGAATTTTGGTATAACCATACAATGGAATATTTTATAGCAGTTAAAAAGAACACACTGATATGGAATGCTCTCCAAGGCATATTAAATGAAAAAAGCAAGATGTACAACAATTTGTATAATATTCTACCATTTGTGTTAAATAAAAATCTGCTTTGTAAATCTGTCTGGAATATATCTCGAAGAAGACTAAATCATAGTAGCAGTGGTTGCCTCTGAGACTGGGTGATTGGGAGACAGAAATGTAAAGAGATTTCTGCCTATACATCATTTTACACTTTTTAAATTTTGTACTCTGGGCATGTGTTGTCTGTTTTAGAACAAACTAAAAAAGCTTATGAACACATATTTGAAACACATAACTTTTAAAAAATGGATAGAGAATTTAATAAAATGTATTATTGCCAAATAATAAATAGCAAATAAGCTACCCCAAATCTGAGGCTTCTGAATAGCCTATATGGGTTTAGGGGTAAAAGAGATGAATTTTACAAGCCTATAATAGATGAAATTTTCACAATAGTACATTTCTTACCAACCAAAAACCCCTAGGGAAATCAGCTGAATACCTTATACTGTAATTTTAGTTTTTCATTTCCTTGTGTAAAAACACCCTAGGAGGTTTGCTACAAAAAGGAATTCCCTGGGATTTTAAACCAGCATGGTTTAGAGAAGTCCTAACTTCAAAGTTAGGTCCCCTACATGCCGACCCATGGGTGGCATCTTTCAAAATTAAATAATTGGAATTCAGTGGAAGTAGTGGCAGCCATACCTGGGGTTTGGTGTTGGAATAGGCAGGAAATGCAGTCTGACACCTGGCGACACAGAACTGTTACAGAGAGCATTGTCAATTGAGTGTGTCCTTGATCAATCTGAAATGATTTTAACATTGAATCTAATCTGTATATGCCTTGAGACCAAGTGTTAGGAATGACCTTACAAAGAGACCAGGGGATGGGGAGGGCACTCTTCCACAGTACTGAGATGAAGACAGGGCCTCCTCACTGCCATTAACTCCCTCCATCACCCTGTCCCCTCCCCCAAAGAAACCCCCAACATGCCCGTTTCTATAGAGTTCTCTCCCTTCATTTCTAGCTGTCAGGGCCATGTCAACCTCACCTACATGGTGGAATCGAAGACCTCTACTCCAAAATATCACTCCACAATATTAACTTCATTGCTCATTAGTCCATAGTTCTAGCCCATTTGGGTCCTGATAGCTTTTTTGATCTCACACTTTCCTCTTCCCCCGAGGGCTCAACACCTTGAATTCTAATCACCTTAGTTAAGAAGAAACCTTGGAGAGACTTGACATCTTGCTGAGGGCAAGAATGAAGGAGAAGTTGGGGAGGGGCCAAAGACTCACTTTACTGCCTCCACCCTTCGCAGAGATGGGCCCTGGCTGAACATCGGAAAATTATCTTCGATACAAGTCAGCTTGGCTCAGGCATCGGAGAAGACCCCGTTGTGACTGCTGGCCTGTTTCTGAAGTGCCTGGCACCCTCTAGGGTTCAGTACATTCTTATTGATTAACTCTGTTCTGAACTAATTGACCCTCCTTAAAAATGGCCATAATTAGTTTTCAAGTTCTGAAGGAAAGTTGTTATAAAGAATTCTATTTTCAGTGAGAGTCAGCACTTGAATTTTCAGAGGTTCACTTCATTTCCTACCCTTTACTAAGTTTTTGTCCAGTTCATTAGTTACATTTAGAGGAAATGAAATAAGGGGGGAACAGAGGAAACTCGCCTTTGTCAAAACTGGTTCTGGTAAAAGATTTTGTTGGCAAGTATTTATAACCGCTGGCTTATAAAAGGCTTGAGATTAACTCTGGATTTAATTTATTTGAGCTATATATTTCCCAGTCCTCGGTAAATGACCAAGAATTGATTCTGGGTGGTGACAAATCTGATCACCATCACATTTGAGTGCCCCTTGGGGATTAGGCGAGGCATTTTAATACCAAAGTACAAAACAGGTTCCTGTCCTGCTATAGACACACACACTGAAGCAGGAAGGAGATTACAGAGTGGGCCAGCTGCTGGACACAGCCCATGCCCGGTCCTCTGAGATTTCTGAGCCCCATCTGCCACTGCGTGGGCAGTCATTAGCTTGACTGGAATCTACCCCATCAAATTCAAGTGCAGACATACCTTCTGGTATTCCCACCAGTGTTTGTGAAGAGTCTACAATGATGCCTGACTTCTCAGTGGTGGTCAACATCTCTCGAGACAGCAGTGGAGACACTGATTTGGAGACAGAAATGGTGAGCTGCTGATCAAGGGCCCTTCTGCAAGATGGCTGGGTCCCTTTAGGACACTCAATCATAAACTATGATCATGATTTTAACTAACTGTAAACTAACTGTGGATTCTTCTCTTCTGCATATCAGGACACACTGATACCCTCACTTCTAAATTATGTTTAAATGTTATTTAAATGAACATTTGGCACTATCAGTGCGGATCAGCCTAGAAAAGCTGACCCCTCTTTCAAGTCCCCAAAGGGTGCTTTCCTTCTGATGCTCTCCTGTTTCCTGTATCCTTTGTTGCAGCTTCCTCCTTTTTTTTTTTAAGATTTTATTTATTTATTTGACACACAGAGATCAGATCACAAGTAGGCAGAGAGGCAGGCAGAGAGAGAGGAGGAAGCAGGCTCCCCGCTGAGCAGAGAGCCCGATGCGGGCCTTGATCCCAGGACCCCGAGATCATGACCTGAGCCGAAAGTAGAGGCTTTAACCCACTGAGCCACCCAGGCGCCCGGCTTCCTCCTTTCTATACCCTGACTTTTCTTTCTTCTTTCTAGTCTATTCCAGAGTGACAGCTTTCATTTTTTTAAAATATTCAGGCAGTGAATACTTTTTCTTTAGTAAATCTCAGGCTGGTACCACCGTCCTTAATGGAATATAGCCGCTTCATCTTCGGAGTTTGGCATGGTTTCGCCCTTGTTTTATCTGTACCCAAGGCACTTTCCTGTTCCCCAGCTTCATTTGTCATTTCCAAATCTAGATGGTATAATTTTCCTCATCTCACTTCTTGCAAACTGGGATAGCTTTCCAGTTAGCAGTTTGGGCTCTCTTTAGAACACCACTTCCAGATCCCCTTTGTTTTAGAAACCCACCCAACATCAAAAATTAGACAGTTCTGTGAGTGTCCTTGCTCTGGAAAATAGCATTCAGGGGCAAGGAGCTGTACCTTCAGTGCGTGTTAGCACTTCAAACACGGCCCATTTCTTAAGCTCACTTTGACATGCATAACAGGCCTGGAATGGAAGGCAGCGGGCTTGGGTGAACGTGTGGAGCTCGCAGGAGAGAGGGCTGCAGGCTTTTGGTACGTCCAGATGGAACAGAACGAGGCAGAAGTGCTGGATGGACATGTTAGCTACACTAGGAGTCTTGCTCCACTAGTCAACAACTTCAAGCAGAAAAGATTTCAAGTTTGAGAAAGAGCATGAATTTTGTCCTGCGAGGCACATGTCCATTTTCTGCACGAGGTCTGTTTCAATTAATTTATTACATATTCTTTCCTTCAGAAAGGTACACAGATAAACATGTAGAGACCTAGAGCTTTTTCAAAGCTTTTCCAAAAATTGGGGCAGTAAGAGAGGGGACACAAGGAAGAAAGATGATATTTACCCATTTACCCTAGACCTCCACACCCCCAAACAGAGAAAGCCATAGATATGTATTGTATAGCATTCTGTGTGTGTGTGCGCGCGCGCACGCGTGCGTGCACACCCACGATGTGACTCCAAAGTAATAGCGGATTGCCAGACATGGTTTTTGGAATCTTTCTTATTACATTACTGTCTCAGCCTGTACATATGTGAATCCTGTGTTGTAAGTATACATGTATCTGTACACACAAGCTCACTATGTATGATCCAAAGTGCCAACATTAGGGAGGCTGTAGTGGGATGATGAAACGAGCTTTGCGGTCTGTGTCGTATATGTTTACATCAAGATTTGGAATCCAGGGACCTGCTGTTTTCATAGTGGCTTCTTTCTCAGCACAGCCTGTTTGGAAATGCTCTGGTCCCAGAGAGCCAGGCTCCTTCGTGAATGGGAAATGAGCTGCCTCCTCCCTCCAGGCTGCCAGAGATGCTGCTCCCCTCCCGCAATCTTCCCTACTTTTAGAAAACATGTGCTGAACTTGTAAATGGGGTTTCCTGTGCTGGTAGGAGTATTTTTGTTTTGAATGAACAATCCTGGTCTTTCCTAGCATGAGGTCCTGGGGTGAGTGGCAAGGATCCCTTCCCATCAGGATCCTCGCCCTGTTAGGCGGCCCTGTCTGAATCCTTCTATTTTTTTTTTTTTTTAAGATTTCATTTATTTATTTGACAGAGAGAGAGATCACAAGTAGGCAGAGAGGCAGGCAGAGAGAGGAGGAAGCAGACTCCCCGCCGAGCAGGGAGCCCAATGCAGGACTGGATCCCAGGACCCTGAGATCATGACCTGAGCCGAAGGCAGAGGCTTTGACCCACTGAGCCACCCAGGCGCCCTGAATTCTTCTTTATGAACACCAAGCCGTACCACCAGCTCCCCAATATGTAGTAAACACAATTCGCTCACATTGCAAAGAGGAAAACAAACAGAAGTGCAGATATTTGTGCAACGGCTTCTGTGGGGAGGCTTTGTCATGCTGGGGTTGGAAGGCTTCAGTGGGGCACCTGGTCAGCCATCTCACCAGCTGAGGCACCTTGGGTGGGCTGTTTACCCCCTCTGTGCCTCAGTTTCTCCCACTGTACACTGAATCTCATGTGATTGTTGGGCAGATTCAGTGAGGTAATACATAAATAATGCTCAGCTGCACTAAGCATTGTTTTGTTTATCAGCTCTCAGTACTGCTGCTGCTGTTCTAAAGGGCAGCTTTTAAGGGGAAATGAGCCCTCCGCCTACAGATTCCAATATAAATTTAAGCATAAACACTCCTCCAAAAATGCAGTGCTTTTTCTCCAGATCTTAGCCGGACCTCTTTTTCCTTTTTTTTTTTTTTTTTTTTTTTTTTTTTTTTTTTTTTTACAATTGAGCCTATTCTAAGAAAATTGAGTTGAAAAAATTCTGGCCCTTTTGGGCACCTGGGTGGCTCAGAGGGTTAAAACCTCTGTCTTTGGCTCAGGTCATGATCTCAGGGTCCTGGGATCCAGTCCTGCACTGGGCTCCCTGCTCGGCGGGGAGCCTGCTTCCTCCTCTCTCTGCCTGCCTCTCTGCCTACTTGTGATCTGATCTCTCTCTGGGACAAATAAATAAATAAAATCTTAAAAAAAAATTCAGGCCCTTTGCCTTGCTTAAAACCCTTTACCAGCTCCATATCATCTCTAGGGTGAAAAATGCAAACTCCTTAGCATGCGATGAAAGGTTCTTCACAGTATGGCTACTATCTATACTTCTTTGTCGTCATTCCACTGGGCACCTTTCCATAGGTATTCTATGCTGCAGTGGTGCAGAATCAGCCCTGGTTCTGCTACACCACTGTATTACTTCATATCCCTGGGCTTCTGTGAAGGCTGCTCTCTCTACATGGACTGCTGTTGTCCCGCCTTGGCTTTCAGGGAAAACTCTGTCTGCCTTCACCTATGGTGAGTCTTCCTACATGTTTCCTCAGATCAGTTTACTGTCTCCACCTCTGGGTCTTGGTCATATTTTCAGTTTTGTACTCATTACCTGGTGTTGTAGTGCATTTATGTATTAGTTTGTCTCTCTGACTTGACTGAGATTCTTGAGAGCAAGGACAAGGTCTTGTTTGCCTCTGTATTCCAGTGCTGAACAAACAGCACAGACTCGGTGATTCTAGAAATGTTCGTTTCACTGTTAAATTGAGACAGGGAGTAAATATTTACATGATTAAAGCAGACACTGAAGTTTTTTGTTTTAATCTTTTGGGTTTTTTTTTCACAATAATGAAGCCAGCTATTATATTTAAAATATTTTGTAGAACAAGGCACATTTATATAAATGAAGAGTAGTTGAAGCAACAGCAAGGTTGAGGTTTCTAAGATTAAATTTGTTTGCTTCAATCAGTATTGCTGTAAGGGCTACGGGAAGGAAGGAAGATGGAATAAGATATATTCTGTTTCCTTAAGAAGCTTTCTATCTGGAAGGAAATAAGACAAAGAGAGTAGAAGCAGAGCAAAATTCACATGATTAGAGGTGAACCAAAAAGAGTTCTGGAGGTTTGAAGAAAGAATCGGCCAAATGCAATTGGAGATCAGGAAGAGGTGTTGTTATGAAAAAATGTTCATCATCACTAGCCATCAGGAAAATTCAAATCAAAACCACATTGAGCTACCCCCTTAAGCCAGTTAGAATGGCAGAATTTGATAAGGCAACAAACAATAAATGTTAGAGAGGTTGTGGAGAAAGGGGAACCCTCTTACACTGTTGGTGGGAATGCAAGGTGGTACAGCTACTTTGGAAAACAGTATGGAGGTTCCTCAAAAAGTTAAAAATAGAGCTACCCTATGACCCAGAAATTGCACTACTGGGTATTTACTACAAAGATGCAGATGTAGTGAAATGAAGGGGCACATGCACCCCAATGCTCATAGTAGCCATGTCCACAAAAGCCAAACTATGGAAGGAGCTGAGATGCCCTTCAACAGATGAATGGATAAAGAAGATGTGGTCCATGTATATAATGGAATATTACTCAACCATCAGAAAGGCTGAATACCCAACTTTTGCATCAACATCGGTGAAACTGGAGGAGATTATGCTAAGTGAAATAAGTCAAGCAGAGAAAGTCAATTATCATACGGTTTCATTTTTTTGTGGAACATCAGGAATAACATGGAGGACATTAAGAGAAGGAAGGGAAAAATGAAGGGCAGGAAATCAGAGGAGAAGGCAAACCATGAGAGACTATGGATTCTGGGAAACTGAGGGTTTTGAGAGGGGAGGGGGGGGCTAGTCAGTGATGGGTATTAAGGAGGACACATATTGCATGGAGCACTGGGTGTTATACACAAATAATGAATCATGGGACACTACATCAAAAGCTAATGAAGAACTATATGGTGACTAGCAGAACATAATTAAAAAAAAAAAAAAAGGAAGAGGTGTTGTGTGGAGGTGGTCGTGTTGGGGATTGGCCCTGCTGTGTAGATGGGTTGTACTAAGCAGAGATGGGCAGGGAGAACATTCCAGGCAGGAAGGACAGTGTGCCTAAAGACCTAGAGGGGCCTAGCAGAATATCTACTTAAAGACCACCAACCACCCACCTGGCTCCATGTTATGTTCAGTATGAGAGTGTGGGGGGAGAAAAGGTTACAAAGCAAGTTTGTGAACATTTTCAAAGGGTCTGAAGTCCCAGAATGAGGAAATTGTACTTGACATAGTAGGCATTGGGGAGCAATCAATATTTTTGAGCAGGAGAGTGATATAAATAGAATGCTTCAGAAAATTCTGCTTGTTGGTGTATATAGACAGTGCTAGAGAAGGAAAACCTAACCATAGGAATAGATGATAAGAGATTTTTGCAAGTGTGTAAATGGGAGGTGCTAGCAGTGGAATGTAGTAGCTGACAGGCCTTGCAGAATCAAAACAGAGAGAACATGGCAGTCATTTTGGTGTGAGATGAGTGGAAAGAGAGAGTCTCATGTGATGCTTGGGTTTAAAGCCTGGGTTCAAAGGGAAATGTGGTACTATTAGGGAACTTTGATAACTCCTGGGAAGGAAGTTATATTGTTAGCAAACTGGTGAATTTGGAGGGAGCCGTGTTGAGTTGAAGGGCCTCCAGTTAGGTCTGAAGCTGAGGAGAAAGGTCGGGTGAGAGCTGTGCATTTCTAGCAAGTTACTGACATCAGGGGATGCATTTGGTACCTAGGAAGGGAAGGTGAAGAGGGAAGAAAACCAAGTATAGAGCCTTAGAGAATTACCTACATTTAAGGAACTGAGGGAAAAGAAGGGCTGAGGAAGGAGGAAAACGATAGGAATAGAACCAGGGTAGAAAATGGAGTATTGTGGAATTCAAGGAAGAGCTTTTAACGAGGGGAGAATCCTTCTTGGAAGGGAGCTCAGGTTAATTCACTTTCTGACACATAGTTTAGAAATTAATTTGGGTTTCCATAGCTCTTTGAAGTGTCTTTTGTAATTATTGGTGTATATATCTGCCTCCCCTTCCAGACTGGGAGCTCCTTTAAGGTAGAAACTGGTCTTACTTGTGTTTTTGTCTCTAACACTAGGAGAGTACCTGAAATATAGCTAGGGTTCAATGAATCTTTGTTGATTGGCTGAGTAAACAAACAAAGCAACAGAGAATATGAAGACAAGGAAAAACCCGTTGTGTTTGAAGAAGTTTGGCTCTTGAAAGAGTGAGCATCTGAATAAATTTCTGCTCTTGAGAAAGGAAGAAACAGTCTGTGCATGAGTGGTTCAAATATGAACACTTAAAAAAATTCTGAGTCCTCCACTATGGCATGAAATTCATCATCCAAAGCCTCACAGATTCAAGCTTCATGATTTGTGAGGTATTGCAGTGAAATTATCTAGGAAGTAAAGAGTTCTGTAACATTCCAGCTGCCTGAATTCAACTGGCCACATGATTAATGACATTGTGAAACACATCCAGGGCCTTTCATTTCCCAAGCACTTTATAAACATTGAGTAATCTCACAGTGCCCTTGTGAGATATTATCATGTTCATTTTCCATATGGTTAACCGATCCAAGGAGGTTAAATGACTTGCTCAAAGGCCACAATGGAAATCAACGACATCAACCACTCAGAACTATGGAGCTGCTAGTTCCCACACCTTACAGTAGATTGCTGAACCGAATCCCACTCCTATACCATTAGGAAGCCTGACTGACAGGCCAACGCTGTAATAGATCATACTTTACAGCTGAGATAAGTGAAGATTAGCATGCTGTCTCACACAGGTCAGGGCTGGCCCTTGGAAAGAGAGAAAACTATGCTCTCCAAGACCATGTGATGTGATGTAAGACGTGCCTGGAAAAGGAAGAGCAGAACCAGACATGGGTGAAATTTCCTCTGCGGATTTCTGAAAACCTTTACCAAGATGGGAGTTGGAGTGTGGGTGGAGAATATGGATGAGCATCTTAAATATGAACCATCATGTCCTCTTACCTTTACTATAAATATTTGCATTCTTCTTTATCATTCGGTTTTGATACTGTTTTTTATACTTCTTTATATCTTTGTATTTCTTAGTATGATGCTCCTTTGTTCTAAGAAATGCCAAAATACCACACTGTCCGTCCCTATGCACATGGCCTTTAGGAAAACCGTAATCTTCTGAAGAATTGGTACAGATAAGGTGAAATTTGACAGTCTTTGTAACTGGGTAGCTCTCTAGGTTGGGATATATGTCTTTGATTTGCATATATATTTGTAGCCAAGTCTTAAAACTTCTTTACACTTTCGTTTTCTCCAAATGAAGACAAGAGCACGGAGAGGATGCTGTTGGTGCCTTGTGCATATTTCCCTGGCCTTTCCCATATGGGAGCACACAGACCCAGTGACTTCTACTGCAAGCACCTGTGACTGCCTGAGGGCGCTCTCTGACTGCTGGCGCAAGCTCAGCATGGGCTGGGGCAGGTCAGAGGTGTGGAGAACTAGTGCCCTGAGAAGAGACCGTCCCTGAAAACTGATGGGAATTGGTGGAGCAAGACTTGAGGTGTGTTCCTCCTCACAGGTGTGTTCTATGCCACCTCGCAAAGGTTCTTAGCAGGATTGCATGCGAGTTAACTACACAGTTACCCACAGGAACTTGTTTGGTAATACATACCCATATTGACTTTCTTTCCTTCCCTGTCTTGCTTCCCACCTCTCCTAATAGAGCTTCCTGGGATCATGGTCCAAACAAACCCCTTGCACCCAAATCCCTGTTTCAAGGTCTGCTTCTGGGCCAGCCCAACATAAGGCTTATAACTCTAAGAGTTACAGGGACATCAAAGGATGGTGAGGACTTAAGTCCTGACAATAATCAATCATGTGTATGTAACACTGTTTACAGTGTACTTTCATACTCATTTTCTCATTAGATTCTTAAAACTGCTAGTGAGCTCTGATGACTAGTACTATTATTCCTATTTAATGTGGTGGACATTGAACCTCTGTGGGGTTAAATGTCTTGTTAAGAACTAGTAAGTTGTGCCTCTGGTCTTTAACTCAGACCTTTGTCTCCTAATCATCATCTGCTTCCACTGCCTCAACCTATCTTCAGATGCTGTTAACCAAGAAGGCGTATAAGATGACTTCTAGTGCTCTGCCAAATGTAGATTCCATTAGTGTGGTCGAATAGCTATGTAACCTCTACTTACATGATGAATTTCATTGAAACATGCTAACTATTTATATATTTATCTGAGAACTTTGATTAGCCACTATTGTGCTTTAAGGTAAATTAAACATTTAGATTTAAGTTACATCTTCATTCCCTTTAGAGAAATGTTACACATTGTTAAAATCAGTTGTCCTTCAAACATTTTATGAATTATTTTTATAATTTGTTTATTTTTTTTTCAAATGATAGTTTCCTAGAATTAGAAGAAATCTTAAAGTTTAGTGATGCTGAAATCTTGTCTATACCATCTTTGACAGGCTACCCAGTTCCCACTTTCACATTTCTCACAATGTCACTGTCACATGAGGGGGCTCATTTCATTCTTGAAATATCCTGGTTGTTTAAAATGTCTTCCTTTTATTTAGCCAGAATGGCTTTCTTTAATTCCCTTCTCATTAGTGTGGTTAGGGTCTGCATAAAATAATCATAACAAGTCTAATCTTCTGTTTTGGGCCTCTTTCTATGTTAAAATAATTCTTGAAGTCCATCATTTTTTCCCATGTTAGCATCTGTCTGTGTAATTTTACTCTGAGTAGGAGTGGCTGTACTGGTACCTCTGACACATAACTAGTTCTTCATTATGTTGCAGTGGTTCTCTTTATAGGTGATGTTTTCAGCCATCTAGAGAGTCCCAGCATTCATGGCATCTTTTAGTACTTTGGCATATTCTTACACAAATATCATTTTTTAAGGTCTCTCTTTAAAACAAGAATGTGTTAGTTTACCCTCACCTGTGAGTTTTCACTTGTTATTGCATTTATTCTTAGTTATTTCTAATTTGCTCTTCTTCTTTGGTTTTAAAATGATGTGTATTAATTGAATCCACAGTTTGAGATTTGCTCTTTGTCTTTGAGGTCTTGTTGTTTCTCCTTAAAGAAATTGCAGTTTGGCGGGGAGGTGGGGACTGATTTGTTTTGAGGAGGTGGAAAGCACCCTTTTCCATATTTCTGCCCTACTTGAAGACAGTTTTTTGGCCTTGTCTCTCTTCCCCAACCTTTCCTCCACCCCCAGTTCCTATAGTCTTCTTTCTTTAGCATTGATCTCCACAATGCAAAGGACATGGATTTTAGAGTCTAGCAAATATGGATTTTTAACAGCACTTCCATCACTGTATTAGTTTCCTTGAGATGCTGTGACAAGTTGCCACAAACTGGGTGGCTTTAAACAACAGAAATGTATTCCCTCACAGTTCTCAAGGTCAGAGTTTGAAGTCAAGGTATCGACGACATGACTACACTACCCCAGGGGTTCTCGGAGAGAATTCTTCCCTGCCCTTCCTGCTTGGGGGGCTCTTGGCATTTCTTTTCTTGTAGCAGCACCTCTCTCTGCTTTGTCTTCACATCACCTCATATCTTCAGAGACCCTTTTCTCTAAGTAAGGTAACAGTCGCGGGTTGCAGGAATTAGGACCTCGTATGTTTTATGGCCACTATTCAGCCCATTACGGCCACTCTTACTATGATTTTAAGCATATGAGCTTCCATTTTTTTCATCCATAAATAGGAACTAACATTGACCACTTTACAGTATTGTAGTGGTCTAAATCAGACAATATATATAAAGAGCTCAGCACATAATAGGTGCTCAGTAAATTTTAGTTATCTATTTTGCCTTCTGGTTTATTGACCTCTCAGGTTCTAAGAGTGTTATTCAGAAACAGGCACTTAATCTTTCCTACCTTTAGTTTTCTGCATCTTTATATTGAGCCATTATACCACTTTTCTCACAACATCTTTGGAAGGATCCAATGAGACAATATATGTGAACATTCCTTGTCAACCAAAGACTGCTATAAAAATGCAAGTTGCTACCATCTTATTATTAGTGTATGTTAAAGTTGTTGCCAGGTAGAAGTCTCAGATATTCTTCCAGTGAACAACCACTTAGCTGAGTCTCTTCTAGCCTATATTTGTTTAATTGATTTTTTGAAACCAAATATAGTATCTTATATCCTGTTAAATCTAGTCTTGTTTATCTTGGGCCAACATCCCGTCTGTCAAGTTTACTTTGAGTCTGTATTTTGGGAGTTATTTATTGGCCAGGTTATCCCTTAAAGCTTTGGGGCTCCTGCTGGCAGGAACATGTTAGATTATAGTGCCTAGAGCGTTCAAAGACTGTGAGTGCTAAGTTCCCCATCACCCACGAACCTCATCTCTCTTCACCTCCTGGCTTTCCTCAATTTCTATGAAATTGAAACTCCCCAGTTTAACCTTATTTTTGATTGAATATACTTATTAGAGCACTAACTGCTCCCACTTCACTAGATTTTTCTAAGATTTGATGACACTATATAAAGGACTTGAAATTTAAAATGAGGAACAAAAACACCTGTAGTATATATGCCTATCCATGGACAAAGCAATCAGAAAATTGCCTTTTATTTTCCTAATCGAACACCAGAAAATCATTTGTTAGTGTCAGAGTCAGATGTCTGGGTTTTTAACTATGTCGTGCCAACACACACACACACACACACACACACACACACACACACACACACACACGTCATGGGTCTATAATGTTTTAAAGTTCCTATTTGCTAGAATATTTGGTTTAAATAGAGTTTGAGTACCTTCATTCCTTTTTAATATGATCCTTTTAATAATCATGCACACACAGAGAAAACTTACACACATACATCCACATCAGCAGAACCCTATCAATGCAGTCTTCAGCAAGGATGAATTATAACTCAGGAATGAACAGCTAAACCTCCCATCATAGCTAGTCACATTTATACAGCAACAGAAACTGTAGTGCTTCAGTCTGACCTGGGGGTCTGGAAGCATTACAGTTTATTAGGCAAAGCATTTACGATACCCTCATTTGCAGAGATGTTTCTGTCAGAGCAATACCAAAATGAAGAAAATGGGAATAGCTATGAACTTGTCAATCTTTGGTCTTTCAAATGTAGCATTTCACAATTTTGTTATCTACTGCAGACCTTAGAGAGGCAAGAGTCTGATGAATATCTTTCAACTCCTATTAAGATCAAACTCAGCAGTCTGTAGCTTGTCAACCGTCGTATTCATGAAGAGCAATAGATCACCTTTGAAACCGTTGAGAATAAGTAAGATGGTGGCTAGATAAAGGTTATTGTGCAGCAGCAGAATATGTAATGGAATCTATTGGCAATTTAAAACAATGTGGCATTATAATATGTTCAGTTTTTTCCCCCCAGAAATTCAGACTGAGGTTGAGGATACAGTTGCAGAGATATAATCAGTGTACTAGCAATAGATGTGGATATGAATGCAAATGAAAGGAAAATGAGACTTTTTCCCCCAGAAGAGGTCCCTTTTTGCCTATCACTATTTATCAGTCACTGAGGAAACAGAGTACCGCTTCCCCAGATTTAATGCCTTATACTCTCCCAGCTAGTAACACGTTCATTTAAATTAAGCTTTAAAGACAAAACTCCAATCAGCAATTGCAGTCAAGGTATTATTTCAATCAAAAGATTTTTCGAAGGGTGGATTGATTAAGTAACAAGTTAAGCAATGTAAATAAGGAAGTAGCATAGTAAAGTAAAAAATAATCCCTTGGGGACTTAGAATGGATACTTTCAGGGCTTAAAAACAAGGAAGAACTTTAAATACCCAGCATTCCAAAGAGTGTAAAAATTTTAAAGACATTAACAGTGAATATTGCTTTGCTATTTAATTCTCCCTTGGATCCAGCCCCATTTTCCTCCCTGAGGGAATGATTGCTTCTCTTAATTGAAGACAGAGCAGATTTGACTTTTAGGGGTGGTGGGAAGAGAATAAGCCAAAAAATACCACCCCCTCCCTAAAAGTATTTCTCACCAATCCTTGAAATTCTAGTATTTACATTTATATTTTAAATGGAGTCATTTTATCTTCCCAAAGTCTCCATAAAAATGGATCTACTTTGAAATGCTGACACTTATTGACCCAGCGCTTTCAAACTTTAATATGCAGGAGAATCCTCTGGGGAACTTGATGGTGGTACAACTTCTAGGGCCCAGCTCCAGAGATTCTGATTTGGTGCGTCTAGGGTGGGGTCCAGGGATTTACTTTTTTAACGAGCTCTCCAGGTAAATGTGATAAGTGGACCACACATTGAGAAACCCTGCCCTTGACCGTTTTAGCAGGACTCGGTCACAATCGTATTTTAGAAAGAGAAAGTAGAGAAGTGGTGAGGTGGGGAGGGTATAGCAAGGAAAGGATGGGAGGCAATGTGGAGAACCTGGCTGGAGTGTGACAGGAGGTTGATTTAGAGCAAACAAGGAAACAGTTGAGAATCCTAGAAAATAGTGGCCAATTAATTCAACCATATTTTTATGTAAATCACCACAGACATAAAACTTGAATCCACAGATTTATTAATTAGAAATTTCCACCTGCCCTCATATTACTCCCCACTTCCACATATTACCACGCACACAAACACTGAGGTCATTCTTTGTGGTTGCTTGGCATTTTAGGATCTAATTTTCTTTGTCCTTGGGAGGATCCACTTGTGTCAGGCTATTCTTAAATATCATGTCAATATAATTCTTAATATCTAGCTGAAAGTGGGGGGAAAAACAGTAACAAGAGTTAACTTGAAATTAGGTGGACAGCTCATCCCACTCCTTGTACCCTCAGAAATTTATGCGTTTCAACTTTTTTTGCCACTGATCTTTGTCTAAACTTCACTGTAGTTGACCTTTGGCAACAAAAACCCCCAATACTGACGTGCCCAAGGGAACGTTTTTCCTTCTCCTGGTCCAGTGTTCCAGCAGAGTTGTACTGATTGTCTTGGGATGGGGTTGATGGAGGAAAAGGCATTTTGTAGCTCCTCACATCGGTTCAGCCAGAGCATCTTTCATTTTACTTTCTTTATTTGAAATAATGTAACTTAAAAAAAAAATCCTTCCAACTCATAGGGGAGGGGAAAACTACACATTTTTCTTTCTTAAAAAAATTATAATTGCCAGAGAAAATTCAGAAATGAATAACAAAGAAAATAAATATCAGACATAATAGAGATAATTCCTGTTAGTTGTCAGGCATATTTTCTTTTAGTCTTTTGGTTTGTTTCTGCTCATGTATTACATATATTTAAACAATCAAAATGACATCATACTCTACTTACAGTTTTAAAACTTGCTTTTTCCAGTTAACAATACATTATGAGCATTTCCCTACATTAATATGAGTTTTCCTACAAATTATAATAGCTACATTAATTTCCCAGGCTGTGGATATAATTTATTTAGCCAGTTTTTCTTCTGCTAGCTATTTAGTTGGTATTTAGTTGGTATAATTTCTCTGTATTGTAAATAATGCTCCAGCGAGCAAGGTGGTATATAAATCTTTGTGCACGTTTGTGATTACTCCTTACGGCAAATTCCTAGAAGTGAAATTTCTGGAACAAAGATTATGCATGATGTTAATTCTTTTGAAACATACGTCACATTGCCCTCTAGCAATGTGTGAGAGTGACTGTTTCCCTGAACTGCCGGCACCCCTGGAAATTATTTTAACACATTTTTGTCAGTTCCCACTGACAAATAAATAAATGATGTTGATATATAAATGATGATGATTGATACAATGAAAAAAGGCCTCTTTTAGAGAAATTCATTGATTTTTGGCACACATTGCCCTTGATAATCAAAGGCAAAACACAGTTGATTGTTGCTTTATCCACTTGGTGGCTGAGAAACTTTTTCTGGGAAGGACCAGATAGAAACCATTTTTTGCTTGTGAACCATATGGTCTCTGTTGCAGCCACTCAACTATATTGTAGTACAAAAGAAGCCACAGACAATACGGAAGTCAGTGAGCATAGCGATGGTCCAACAAAACTTTATTTACAAAACAGGTGAAGGGTGGGATTTGGCTTGTGGGCCAGAGTTTGCTGGACCCTGCTCCGGACATAAATGAAAACTCAGTATGTGTTAGCTAAGGTCCAAGGAACTGGAGGAGAGGATCTGGTGAGCAGGAATGATAATAGAGTGTGACATTGCTATGACAAACAGATGCCTGGGTGCTGAGAGAGCCAGAGAACAGAACAAAGCTGACTCTTAAAGACCAGGTTGGTATTAGCCAGGGGAAAACAAGAAAGTTCAGAATGTGGGGATGGGGACTGGAATGAAGGGAATCCAAGGGAGGGAAAACAGTATGTGGGAGAGCCCAGAAGAATAAGAACATAACCAAGACACTCCATGTAGTTTCCTACAGGTGTATAGAGCTCAGGTAGTGTATTAGTGTTCTCCAGAGAAACCGAACCTAGAGAGAGGGGGGGTAATAAAGAGGAAGAGAAATTTATTTTAAGAAATTGACCCACATGATTATGGAAGCTGAAAAGTCCACCTATCTACTGTCTGCAGACTGGAGACTCAAGAAAGCCAGTGGTATAGTTCTGGTCTGAGTCCAGAGGTCTCTGGAGTGTTGATAGGATAAGTCCTGGTCTGAGCGCAGGAGAAGACCAAAGTCCCAATTCAAACAGTGAATTCTCCCTTTTCCTGACTTTTTGTTCTAATCAGGCTGTCAACAGATTGGATGAGGCCCACCCACACTGGGGAGCACAATCTGCTTTACTAAGCCTGCAGATTCAAATGTGAATCTCATCTGGAAACACCCTCACAAACACACCCAGGGATAATGTTTAATGAAGTATCTGGGCACGCGGTGACCCAGTCAAGTTGCCATAAAACTAACCATCACAGGTGGAAAGGTAGTGGAGGATGAAGCTGGGAAGGTCAGATTATGAGGGCACACTGTAGCCGTGTCAAGAGCTTGGCATTTATCTTGAAGGTGTGGGGGACCCACGGGAGGATTCTAAGGTAAGAAATGACATGATCAGAATCTGGTTAAAAAAAGTTTTTTTCCCCCAATAATTGTACTGTGGTCATGCAAGAGATTAGTACCAGGGGACACTGAATGGATGGTGTATGGGAACTCTGTACTGGTTTTGCAATTTCTCTAAGCCTAAAATTATTTCAAAATTCAAGGTTAAAAATATCCCTCTGGCAGCGGTGCTGAAGATGAAGTAGAGAAGTAGCCCGAGGGTGGTATTGCAGTAATCCAGGGTGAGGAGGGTCTGCAATAAGCCAGTGGTGGTGGGTATAAAGACAAGAGAGTGGATGAGAGAGATTTAGGAGCAAGTAGAGGCAGGACTCAGTGACTGACCTGATGGGTTGGAGATGGAGCCATCTCAGGGAGAAGGCTAGCATTTAATGATAATGTTCCTCCCTTGGGAGGAGAAAGAAGGTGATTTTTTTAGGCGGAGGTGGAATAAGAACAAATGTTTGCAGATGTTTAGAGAAAATGAATGACTTCCTTCTCACTGAATGAGAACATTTTTAAGTGAATTGTAACTTGGTCTCTAACTCTTTATCACAAGGAAATACACAGCATTATTGCTGTTTTCAAGACCAGAGGAGATGGCCAGGACTGTTAATGTGCACACCATGAATTTATACACAATGTAGGAAGAGTATGGGGGAGTCACTAGACCATACAGAAATGTACTATTAGTCAGACATGTGATGTTTCATACTCTGAATGCTTCTTTGAAAATGGTTGAGTTTATATAGTAGCTTTAAGAAAGATTGATGAAGTGTGTTGTGTTACTCAGTCTCAGAGTGTTAGTTCTCGGTGGTTCTCAGCCTGGGGTAAAATCCCATAGAGGTTTTCCCCTTTAGCATTTGATCAGATGCAGTGACCCTAAAGATAGCAGCTAAATTGAATAGGTTATTCTCCTCAGGGAAGAAATCTAGAAGTATGCTTCACAAAGCCATTTCTTGGGGGGAATTTTTCTTCTCCTATAATTCATGGCTGGCCAATTGATGATCAGTGGCTGAACGTGAAATATTTAGATGTTTATTCTGTATAATATTCCAAACTGGTTCATTTTGCGACTGAATTTACTAAAATAATCAATTATGTTGCTGATACCCAGTTATTTTGCTATCACCCACTCTAAAAGTATCAGCTTTTCCAGTAACACTTTGAATTCCTTTGAAATGTTTGAAGCAGTCTATCTTTTAAAGGGTTCCTCAGGAGCTGCGTGGGTGGCTCAGTCGGTTAAGCATCTGCCTTGGCTCAGGTCATGATCCTACCGTCCTAGAATGGACCCCCTGTCCTGGGATGGAGCCTGGCTTTGGGCTCTCCCTGCTCAGCAGGAAGTCTGTTTCTCTGTCTCCTTTTGTTCCTCTCCCAGCTCTTGCTCTCTCTCTCTCTCTCTCTCTCTCTCACCCCCTCTCAAATAAATAAAAAAAATCTTAAAAAAAAATAAAGAGTTCCTCAGAGCAGTTAAGAATGCAAATACATATTAAAATGTAAATTCTGTATTTCACATTACATTATTAGATGTATTTTTCAAATGATTTAAAATATTAGAGGAAAATGCTTCAGAAGCTATAGATATATTGCTTCCCAAATCTTAAGATTGTACACGAGAGAAGAGGGAAACCAATTAAGAATTATGTGTTCTGTATGCATAGGACTAGAGGGGCTATGGAAGAAGTAAGATAAAAAGAGAAAAAAGAAAAAATCAGAATGAAAGAAAGCATAGTCCTGGCCCTCAAGAATTTATAAACAGTAAGATAAAATAGGTACTTATCTGTCTATGAGACAAGAAAAATAGAGCTTTGATTTCAGGGTCAAACGAAACACAAATTGAGTATTTTGAAAATATTCATTTAAATGCTAAATAAGAACATATTCATAAACATCCATAATAATGACGCCTATTGTTTTCTGAGGTACAAAAGAGATGATAAAATGTAATCATGAAATGTTGGCTGGATGAAAGCCCAAGCTATCCTGAACACAGCAGCCAACTGATGGAGTTTGGATGTTTCGGTCTCCTTCTGGGAATGCCTGACCCAAGTGATGATTTTGAGTCATTGCTCAGCCATTTGAAAAAAGAGCAATGGAAGTTAATCTGCTAGATAACAGTTACTTGAATCTTTAAACCGGGAATGTCTGGGTCCCCATCTCCTAACGCATGGGCTTAAAGGAAACGTGTCCTGGGCAATCATACTGATGATTCTGTACTGAAGCCTATGTTGTCCTTTGGCTACACTTTAAAAGGAAACATATTTGGAAAATTAACACAAAAGTCACCCTAAACTGGCCAAGATGATTGTCCACCAAAAGGAGCTAGAGGATGCTTCTACACAGAAAAAAAGAGGGTTTCTAACAGGTCATTCTGTAACAGCTGTGTGTTAGACTAAGCAGTAGGCTTTAATCTTAGTAGACTAAGAGTAGCTTTAGTTGTACATTTTTGACTACTTAACTCAAGGCTTTCGAAAGGAAAACATTCAAAAGAACCCCCAATGAGTCAGCAAAGACTCTGAAAAGATTGTGTATATTTTCTAAGGCATATTTTAAAAAATCACGTACAAGGGAAAAGTGTAGAACATGTACCCACAAGAGCTAAATTTAAAAAATGTGCGTAGCAGTGAACACATGCCTAGCATATGGATGCGGCTGACGGAAGAGTTCCTGGCCTCCATTCAAGACACCACTCACAGCAGATGCACCGCCATAAATTTGAGCTACACAAACCACATCCTTGCTGATCAGGTTCCAGTCAGTTCTCTTTGAGTCCAGTATGGCTGATGCACACTGGAACTCCAGCTTTCCTTTTGGTTGGAGAGAAGAGAAATTCCTTTATGAAAAGACCAAGGTGTACGTGTCCCAGACCGGTAGATACTCTTGCATTCCTTGACTCTCGCCAGATATTGGCTAGTAAAGCTCCTGGCTGCTTTTCACTTCAGTTTTTCTGCCTAGCAGATTGTGCCCAGCAGTCTGATTCCAATAGCTCAGCAAGGACAAACAGCAATCCTTAGAAGTAGCCTCTGCAGTTTCTTTAGGATTAAATTATACTTCTCAAGCAGATTTCCAGGCTCTGAGCATAACATCAGGGGAACCCTTACTACTATTCCTTTCATGGCTAAAAAAACCAAAACAACAACAACAAAAAACAAAACCAAGAAACCCCCAAAACTCTTTTATGTATTTGTTGGTGGGGTTCTTGAGTGTTCACTTAAAATCTTGAACACATTTGACATTTATAAAATGGGTACATATCTTATACTTTGAAATTGTATGAATCACCTCTGTATGGACCTATAGATGCACTAGTTTATCAGAATTCTCTGCTGACTGACACCATAATTGAAGGCTCTCAGTATAGGAGGTGCAGCATTTAGCTGGACCAGCAACTAGTAAAATGTTCTCGGTCAACAAATCACAGAGAAGTCTTTGGTCCTTCGCTGGATGGGTAGAGCAGATGTTGGAGAGGAGGGGCCTGCTTTGCAAAATCCTTTTGACAATAATTTGATAACTTTGGCAGAATTGAATCTGCTAATTTGATTCTTAGATTTCTAGGTGGTGGAGCAGTACCAGATGCCTCACAAAATATTAGCATCCATGTTTAACTGCTTTCATCACATCCTGTTCACTCCTCTTTGGGGAGCTTGATATTAAATTAGATGCAGCTGCTGAGTGAAAGCTTTGTTTCATGTTCCTATTTAGTATGAAAACAATAGCAAAAACAAACATTAAATTTCCTAACTTTTAGGAATTCTTCCTTTGGTTTTGACTCTTTTTTTTGGATGGAAGAGGGATAGCTTGATCAGGGTACTGTTTGGGAGACAGACCACCTGACTAAAGAAAGAAAAGAATTCCCTAGAGATCTATTACCTGCCCCCACCCTTTTGGCAAAACCCATTAAATGTGCCTGAAGTGGTACTTTTTTCTTGCAAATAATTCATCTCATCTCAAAAATTATAAGTGTTATTTTCTCTAATTCTGACAATTTGGAATCACATTTTTAATTCACTTGATGTATTTTAGTGGACTAGACCTCAATTCTACTTTGTTTAATGTAATTTCCATTGCTCAAGGAATTAAGTTATCATTTATTGGTTACTAGGTTTCAAAAGAGAAGAGAAAACAACTTGGAAAAAAATGGACATTTCATCCCTGGTCTGTATTACAGCTTCTGACATATTTTTAGATGCCAGCAAGTAATGTCAGACTAACAGCTGTTAAAATAATCCTTCTTTAACAGCCATACAGGAACGAAGGTTTATACAGAGAGCTTTGTGTGCATACCTGGTTGATAATCAGAGAAGCTTGATTGTCCCTTCTCTCTTTTTCCTCCTGTTCTGAGTTTTCTTTTGTCATAGCCTTGCAATATGCAAAGAATTGCTGTTTATCAGCTCCCCTGCAGGTGGAATAACAGCAAAGAAGTCCCCCCCCCCCACCTTGTGTCATTAAGCCTGCACTCTGTGACCCAGACTTTGGGATAACTTAACTTCAGCGTCCATTTCCCGATCTACATTTGCCTACAGTTACAAAGTGCTCTGAAGGACAAGCCTGCAATAGGGTCTTTGGGAGCCTTTTAAATCTCTAAAGTCGTTAGTACTTTGTTAAGCACCTGTGGAATAAGAAACGTCTGGGTTGGCTGGTTCTAGCAAAAACTGTCTTTTCCTGTCTGACTGGTCTCAGTGGAGCTGCCATTTCCTGCTGCCTCTGAGAGACACAACAGAGAGCCGAATTGTCATTTAGTTTAACTCCATGGCAGTGAGGCAAGGGGATCTTTATGCCCAGCAAAAGAACACAGGGTGGTCAGGGAAGCCCACTGATGTCCTAGGAGGATGGGCTGTTGCTGGGTTTGTGCGTTAGGCAGACAGAAAGGGAGTCCCCAGCAACAAAGACGTGACAAAAACTCTTACAATTCACTTTTTCAAGCCTTTTGTTATGCCAGAATTGAAGTACTTCCTTTGAGGAGGCTTCTTTGAGGACAACTGTGGCTCGCTTTCATCACCAAGAAAAGGTAACCCAAAAAACTGTCCCATGAGCCACCAGAGGGAGGAATGACCATAACTCTCCAGAGGGGCCTGGCTCAGTTAACTATTCTGGCTGAGTTGCCTCGTATAGGACTTAGAGGAAGGAGAAAGGAGCATCAGAATAAACTGGCCTCCGCCTCTCCCTCCTAGTTAATTCTTAAATTGCCTGCTTTAAATGAAACTAGTTAAAGTAGTGAATTGACTTAGAGTAATAACAGCAACACTTTTTCTCATTTGAAAAATGTCTTCTCAAGTCTATTATAAAAGTACATTATATATGTCAATCTTGCAAATAGATGTTAAAATTTTGTGGGCTCCCCAAAACGTTTTTGTTAGTCTTCTCACATTGGCTGTGATATGAGTAATATGTGTAGCACCGTGGGCCCGATCATTACATACACCCTGCCCTGAGGTGTAGAATGTGCTTCCAGTTTTGTACATTTTAACTTTTTTAGATCTTGCTCTCAGTCCAAGTTCTATTAAACACTGATTTAATTTTTTTCAGGTCTCAGGCCTGTGGCTTCATGCTAATCAGCTAGGCTGCTGGTGATGTATTGATTAAACAGTTATATTCTTAAGGACTTTTCAACAGCAAATTTTTATTTTTTAGTTAGCTGAACGGGATAAGAGTTCCCAGCATGTTTCCCAAGTTTCAGTTTAGTACTTCATTTTGTAATCTCTTTTACATTGCCATTTTTATAAATTATTTCTTACAACAGTCCCATGAAATAGGCTAATGCTGTGTTCAGAAGTTGCCTAGGTTTTAGAAAGGATATGTGGTATGTCTTGAGACAGTGGCAGAGCCAAGACTAGAATTTACAGTTCTTGGGGCTCAGGCAGCCATGTCTCTTCACCCATCTGATGTGTCCAGCCCTTTCCTTTAATTATATTAAGTATTGGTACCATTGTAGGGTCATAGATTAAGATAAAATAACACAGTTATGGAAATGGAGTCCATGTGCATGAAGGCAGAGCCCAGCATTCAGCAGCCTGAGTGGGATGGGGTGGGTGCTCTCATCCCTTCAGAGTCCCCTAGACAAATGGCTTCCTCAGAGGCTGTTTCTGATCTTCTGAGTCAGGCTGTTCCAATTGGAAGATCATTTAGTTCAACCCATTGATTTGCAGGGAAGGAAAGCCTTGGGACAAAGTCTCAGGATACGAACCCAAGTCTCCTGATACTGGCTTTAGTATCCCACCCCCTAGACCACCCTGTTTCTCCAGACTGGCTTCCAAGCCACTTGCCATGGAATTGGTAAGTGAATTGAGGTATCAGTCAGTGTCCACAACACATGGGATGTTTCCTGTGTCAAGGGAAGCCCAGAGCTTGATACAGCTTATAGGTAGAAGATGAGCTTGGTAAGGGATATTTTCTATTTCACCAGGTAATATTACTTGTGTAACTAAAATCTATTGTCTATAAAACCCACAATGAAATGGAGATTTCAAATGTTTACTCTAGACAGTGAAACCAACCAATCATCTAGGCCTCAAATGGAACTTTGTAGTCTGAATGGGAGGGAAAATAATTTGTTATCCAAGTAAATTCTCTTTCACCATTGTAATTGTTAATATGCAAAATGTTAAGTGAGAAGACTCAAGTTAGAAAAAATAGAACTATGCAATATACGCCTCTGAAAATCTCTTCTGGGAACCAGAGTTTCCCATGCTTTAGTCATTTTACATACAACATCACCATTTTTACCATATCTGTGTATTTCCATTAAATTGATTTTTTAATATAAATCAATGTATGAGAAGAGGAAAACTATAAAACTATGAAAAATGGTAAGCCAATATCATTTGCCATGGAAAATTAAAATAATCATAATGATAAATTTTTATAGTGTATCTTGCCCCCTTAGAACCATCTCATGTTTGATCAGCAGTGTGTATACTACGCTGTAGAAACATTGATCTAGGCCAGCAGTTACCAGTATTTTTTAGGCATAGGAGAGGTGCCTTAGGAACCACTTATACTCTTGAAAGTATTGAGGAGGGTTTGTGCTATGATGAGTGCTGTGAAATGTGTAAGCCTGATGATTCACAGACCTGTACCACTGGGGCAAATAATACATTATATGTAATAAAAATTTTAAAAAATATATTATTTTTAAAAAAAGTTACTGAGAACCCCTAAAGAGATTTTGTTTATGTGGGTTATATCTATAAATATTTGCTATATTAGAAGTTAAAGCTAAGGGGTGCCTGGGTGGCTTAGTTGGTTAAGTGTCCAACTCTTGATTTTGGCTCAGGTCACGATTCAGAGTTGTGAGATCGAGCCCTGAGTTGGGCTCTGTGCTGGGTGTGGAACCTGCTTAAGCTTCTCTCTTTCCCTCTGTCCCTTCCCACCTCTTCCCTGCTTGTGCACGTGTGTGTGCTCTCTCTCTCTCTCAAAAAAAAAGCTAGGGAGTGTTTAAAATATATATTTAATAATTCATTTACAAATAAACCCATCATGTGGTAACATAAATATCATGCATATTACTAAAAACACTATTTTCCAAAGGAAAAAAAGAAGTGGACTGAGAATAGTGGTATTGTTTTACATTTTTGTAAATTAATGTCTTGCTTAATAGAAGACTGTTTGGGGGTTTGGGTGCCTGTGTGGCTCAGTTGGTTAAGCATCTCCCTTTGGCTCAGGTCATGATCCCAAAGTCCTGGGATCGAGCCCTGCATTGGGGTCTCTGTTTAGCAGGGAGTCTGCTGCTCCCTCTCCCTTTGCTCCCCTCCCAACTCATGCTCTCTCACTCTCTTTCTATCTCTCTCATAAATAAATAAAATCTTAAAAAAAAAACAAAACCAAACAGTTGGATTCCCACGCCTGTGTCTGCATTCACTGTTTTGTGATATGTTGTTTTGGTTCAAGTATATGAGGAATATCTGGCTTCAAACAGATATGTAATTGGAAAAGAGAAGCGTAGTTTAATAGTCTTGCTACATATTGTATATATTCTTCTTTGATATTGTACCAGAGCTCAATAAGATATAGAATCTGAAATCAAACCAGTGAACTTTCACTTTAAAATCTATTTAAAATCTATTTTAAATCTATTTTCACTTTAAAATCTACTTACCTTCAATTTTGAGTGAATCTTTTTCCTATGCATGATTTTGTAAAAGCATACATTGGTCATTTGGAAAATACTATTTTTCTGAATTATGCAGATCTTCCAAATTTCAGCACCTTTCCTTACACAATATTTTTTAAAATCACATTTTAAAATATCACTACTGGTCATATCAGGAAAATAGCTAAGTAGTAGAAAGCTGTTAAGCTCATGATGGCAGATACAAGGTTTCCAGAATTTTAACTTTTACCTGAAAGTCCTGATTTTATCATTGGTGACAGATACTGAAAAAGTTGTGTTTGTTTTACCTTGAATTCAGAGGTCATTTAGTCCATTTTCAAGAAAATGTCATCAAATGCCAGTGTCAAACTGTCAAATCAAAGTAGGTGTGTAAGTCTTGTGAGTAAACTGGTGCTCCATGAAAATGGCAGCTTAGGTCAGCTTGCAACACAACTACATGGATGCTTCTTCTTGAGACAGCCATCATACTTTAGTATGAAATAGACATACTCTCTATGTGAGTACTCTCCTTGCATTTCATCACACAAAATAAATGCATGTATTCAAGTGTCAAGACAATAAAATTAATAACTCTGACTTCTTCATCAAGGATATCTGTAAGTGAAATTGATGATTGTTTCTATCATGAATGCATGGTGTTGAAAAATACAATGACTACAAGTAAAGTTTAGTGCCACCACTTTGATCTGTGGCAAGGGGCTACGGTTTTACCCACCATAGCTTTCACACCATCAGTGCAAAGGTCAGCACTGAAAAATGGGCAAATAATGCGTCAGTCTTACTTTATTGGGAAAATTGTTTTGATCTCACAAATGCCCTGAAAGAAGCTTGTTAACCCTTAGGGGTCCACGGCCACACTTGGAGATCTGCTCATCTAGACCAACCTCTAAACTAGGGGTAAGGAGAAGCAATCTCATATTTATTAAGTACCTTATAAACATTGTGTTATGGACTGAATCGTGTCCCCCAAAGTCATGTGTTAAAGTTTTAACGCGAAGAATGTCACTGTACTTAGAGATAAGGTCTTTAAGTGGTGATTAAGTTAAAATGAGGCCATTAGAATGGGACCCTAATCCAGTGTGGCTTGTGTCCTTATTAAGAAGGTAAAGAGACACCAGGGAGCCACATGTGCCCAGGGGGATGATCATGTGAACAGGTAGCAAGAGGAAAGCCATCTGCAAACAAAAAGAGACACCTCAGAGGGATCCAACCGTGTTGGCACCTTGAGCTTGGATTCCAGCCTCCAGAACTGTGGGAAAACAGATTTCTGTTGTTGAAGCCCCACGGTTGATGGTACTTTGTTATGGCAGCCCCAACAAACTAATACACATCACTATTTAATCATCATAAAATCTTTGAAGTATGTACTGTCAACCTCTCTTTTTTGGAGGTGGGAATAGAAGCTCAGAGAGAATGGATAATGTCCCAAACTTGTGTCACTATGAGAGAAAAGAGCCAAAATTTGAATCCAGATGTGACCATGATGTCAGTAGTCACAGAGCCAGGGCATGAGTGAGCACATACGGAAGCCTAGGACTGGTGCTCTCTCTGTGCCAGAGGGTTGCCCTATAAAAGTGGAGGTGTTATTTCCTACTAGTGATCCTAATAAACAGGAAACATGAATTGTAATAAACAGTCTCTGTTATAGTGCAATATAAATACTGCCCTAATTAATGAGTTTGCAAAAATGTATCTCTGCTCCAAGGACCTGACTGTTTGCCTGTTTGTTTTGAAATTACAGTTATAAATAGAGACCAGCATGACTCAAACACAAGATCTTCTTACAATTAAGAACTACAAAACCACCACACCTTACTTCCTCTAATAAACATGTCTGAAGGAACTAATACCAACAACCCAGAGAAAAAATAAATGAACTAACACCTCCTCTTTGGACCTATGGCCTCTTTCTGTCTGTCCCTGTAATGTGCTATTATTGATTGTCAAGTCAGAAGGACGCTGGTTCAGCAGTGTGCTGTCTGTGGGAGGATGACGCCTTTCTCCACCTGGTGTCTCTGTTGACCCCTGAGGAGGTGTGGCTGAAGGTCAACATTGAAGTTTTGAGTGCCTAGGTTTCATCCTAGAATCTCCCTCAAGTCCAGCAGTAATGAAACAATTGTGTGTCCTGCCATAATAGATCTGAATCAAAGTAAAGCCAATGTTCTCTTCTTTCCAGGGAGCACAGAGTGTACTGGGTTTAGATGAATGAGGAGGCTTTTGTGAAGTGCCCCTATCAGAGGGCTGGAAGCTCCATCCTTTGGCAGAGAGCAACTCTAAGTGCATTCCCTGCTCTGGTTGCCATTTGCATTTGAATTTTGATTGCCAAGGTTTTTAAGTTTTGTTGGTGAATTTCTAATCCTTTCTTTCAAAAGTTCCTGCTTCAGTTGATGTCTTATTTTTTAGGTATTTAGGATTAATTCAACAACTGCTAAAAAAAAGGAGAAAGTTGTACTCCTACTAAGTACTATGCACATAGCATTAGACTCCAGGGGTCTTAGGATAAACAGGACATGGATTTTTGCTCTCAGATAACTTTTATAATGCTTTTTAAAGGTTCTCTTATTTCAGAATGTCATTGCATTGCCTTGTCTTTTATTTATAGTCTTTATCAGTATGAGACTGTATTAATAATTTTTGTTAATATACTTATTTTCCATTTCCCCAACCAGAATGAAGCTCTGTGAAGGCATGGATCTTGTCCGTTTTGCTTGCCCCTGTGTTATCAGACCTGTGCCTGATGCACTGTAGACATCCATAAACGATGAGTAATCTATAGCTAGCAAACAGTGGTACATTGGATGCAATGTACTCTTAGTAGTTTGAGAACATTATGTCTTTTTTTTCCTAAGGACACTGGTCTAATGACTGAATTCAGAAGAATGGACACTAGTTCACCTTGTACACTTCTGTTTTCTTAGAAGAGATTTTGGAACACCTATTAAAACCCATCTGAAGATGCAGTGTTCTAATGGTTGGAGTGAGTTCCACAAATTCTTCCTAGAATCCTTCTGTCTTTGTTTATTTGGGCTGCTATAACAGAATTGTATAGACTACATGGCTTAAACAACAAACATTTATTTCTCATACTTCTGGAGGCTGGGAAGTCCAAGATCAGAGTACCAGCAGATTCATGGTTGAGTGAGAACTTGCGTCCTGGTTCATAGATGACTTTTTGCTATGTCTTCACATGGTGGAGGGGGTAAGGAAGCTCTTTGGGACTGTTTTGAGACATTCTGTAATCAGAATTGGCTTCTACCTTGCACATGACTTCTGTGACAAAAAAATCTGTCTCCTAACCCTCTTCAGCCCCTGAGGAAAATATACCTCCCCATGATTTCTGATATTGGAGTAAGAAAAACATCTGGTGTCAAGTGATATGAATACATACTCCTGGACCTTTGATTTATACCCTTGAATGCACACAGAACATGCTTAGGCACAAATGTATAAATGCATGTGTTGTGCAAATGAAAGAAGTGGAGCTTGCCCTTTTCGGAATTCGAACCTGTAGTTTTTTCTGCACTGAGCATTTCCATTATTGGTTGACCCGGTGAGAATATCTTTGCATCCATAATAGCCTTGACTGCTGAGAATGTTAACAGTGAGTTTCATGAACTATGCCCTTTCCTTGGGACTGTTAAATGTGTCACATTTGGTGTAGTTAAGAGGCACTCATTGTAACTTATTTTTTCAGGTGTCTGCATATAAGATGCCTCCATAGTAGTATGTCATATAAAAATTTCCTCAAGTTCTAGTGTTGACAGATGGTGCAGCTCTGCAATATAAGCAGTGATGTCCTCACGAGACTATTGATTTTGTTTGTGAAATACAAATCCCTAAACAGTGACTGATGGGCTGGTGAGAAGTGCTTCTTTAATAATTCACTAATTTCATTAAATGATCTGGTCCTCAGTGAAACAGGAGTGGCGAGGGAACTGTCTGTGGACTGCACTTAAGTCTCGATAAAAACCTGACCACGGTCTCCTTTGTTCATGTTTCTCTACGTCTTCAAGATAAAGTGAAGTCTTTCAGTATATGAATTCCAAGAAGTAGAGCAAATGACATCAAATTCTTCAGTGTGTCTCACAGCAGCCTTATTTTAAGCTCAGTCTGCCTAGATTCAGGACAATGGCTTGGTTCGTTTGCTTACTAGGTCAGCTTGGGCATTGATTTATTTTGCCTCTGCTATTTACCTTTCTTTTCTTTTCTTTTTTTAAATTATGTTAGTCACCATACAGTACTTCATTAGTTTTTGATGTAGGGTTCCATGATTCATTGTTTATATATAACAGCCAGTGCTCCATGTAATGTGTGCTCTCCTTAATACCCATCACTGGGCTAACCCATCGCCCCTCTTCCCCTCTGAAACCCTCAGTCTGTTTCTTGGAGTCCATAGTCTCTCATGGTTTGTCTCCCCCTCTGATTTCCCCCCTTTCATTTTTCCCTTTCCTTCTCCTAATGTCCTCCATGCTAATCCTTATGTTCCACAAATAAGTGAAACCATATGATAATTGTCTTTCTGTTTGGGACATTCTGTAATTAGAATTGGCTTCTACCTTGCACATGACTTCTGCGACAAAAAAAATGCTTGACTTATTTCACTTATTATAATCACCTCCAGTTCCAGCAATGTCAATGCAAATGGTGGGTATTCATCCTTTCTGATGGCTGAATAATTTTCCATTGTATATATGGACCACATCTTCTCTATCTATTCGTCTGTTGAAGGGCATCTCATCTCCTTCCACAGTTTGGCTATTGTGGACAGTGCTGCTATGAACTTTGGGGTGCATGTGCCCCTTCTTTTCACTACATCTGCATCTTGGTGGTAAATACCCAGTAGTGCAATTGCTGGGTCATAGGATAGCTCTATTTTTAACTTTTTGAGGAACTTCTATACTGTTTTCCAAAGTGTTTGTACCACCTTGCATTCTTACCAACACTGTTAAGAGGGTTCCCCTTTCTCCACATCCTCTCCAACATTTGTTGTTTCCTATCTTGTTAATTTTTGCCATTCTAGCTGGTATAAGGTGGTATCTCAGTGTGGTTTTGATTTGCATTTCCCTCATGGCTAATGATGTTGAACATTTTTTCATGTGTCTCTTAGCCATTTGTATGTCTTCTTTGGAGACGTGTCTATTCATGTCTTCTGCCCATTTTTTGACTTGATTATTTGTTTTTTGAGGTATTGAGTTTGAGAAGTTCTTTATAGATCTTGGATACCAGCCCTTTAGCTGTAGTGTTAGTTGCAAATATCTTCCCCCCTTCCGTGGGTTGCCTCTTTGTTTTGTTAACCTTTCCTTTGCTGTGCAGAAGATTTTTATCTTGATGAAGTCCCAAAAGTTCATTTTTGCTTTTGTTTCCCTTGCCTTTGGAGATGTGTCTTGAAAGAAGTTGTGGCCGATGTTGAAAAGAATATTGCCTATGTTTTCCTCTAGGATTTTGATGGATTCCTGTCTCTCACATTGAGGTCTTTCAACCATTTTGAGTTTATCTTTGTGTATGGTGTCAAAGAATGGTCAAGCAATCTATACTTTCAATACCATCCTGATCAAAATACCAATGGCATCTTTCAAAGAGCTGGAACAATCCTAAAATTTGTATGGAACCAGAAAAGACCCTGAGTCACCAAGGAAGTATTGAAAAAGAAAAACAAAGCTGGGGGGGTGGGCGGGCATCACGTTGGCTGATTTCAAGCTATATTACAAAGCTGTGATCACCAAGACAGCATGGTACTGGCTCAAAAATAGATACATAGATAAATGGAAGAGAATAGAGAGTCCAGATATGGACCCTCAACTCTATGGTCAACTAATCTTCGACAAAGCAAGAAAAAATATCCAATGGAAAAAAGACAGTCTCTTTAATAAATGTTGCTGGAAAAATTAGACAGCTGTTTATAGAAGAATGAAACTTGACCTTTCTTTTTTCTTAGCAGGCTCTCACCTCAATAGAGAATGGACTGTTTGTAGGGAGTAGAAGCCAAGATGATTCTAACACAGAACTTTATTACAGCTAAGAATGTCATAATCAGCAAAGCTTTCTTCTTCTGATCTGATGTAAGCAATAAGTAATGAAAACCCTAAGAAACAAATAACCTGAAACCCAATCATGGAAACCCATGGAAATGCAACTAACATTAACCCAAGTGTATCTTCATGCATTTGTGTATCTATTACATACACCAGTCGAAGTCCTATAGAATCAGATTTATTTACTTTATCTTGATTTATTTCAGAAAAGATTTAAAATATCAGTAAATACACATTATGCTTGCTTTTACAAAGGAGTTATAAACCTAATGTTTTGTATACTTAATTTGTTACTTTAATTAGGCACTCCTAGATCATCAAAGAGATGTAATACATCTTAAATAATACAATTAAGACTCATAGAGTAAACACATGTACAATTTATTCTTTTTTGGCAAGTCTCAGAAAAAAACAATTTTGATATGCTAATGGATTCTAATGGGCAAGTAGCTATTAATTAAATAAATAACCCATTAGATGAAGAAGTGAAATGTCAATACAAGGACTGTCTACTAACATTGTTGAAGAATAATAATTAACTTATAGTCTTAGCAGTGGCATAAATATTTGTATTTCATTTTGCAGATATTTGTGTCAGCTATACCAAATTAATTAAATTAAACCAGTAATTATCTAGTAAATCTCTAATCTCAGCTTGCACAGTGCTATGCTAGAAATTTGGAATGAAACAAAAAAGTGGAAGATATGATCTAGACTCTCAGAGAAAATATAGTGTATTTGGGAGACGCAAGACATAAGTAAATTTAAAATACAGTGGTTGTACATGTCAACATATTAGGAATGTTTTAAGGCATTACATCATCGAGCATTTACCATGTTTATCGTCATTCACATGACTTACTAGCATTTGCTGAAGACTACTGGGTATGGAAAAATCGTGTTGGGACAGGCCTGGGGGATATCAAGAGGGTGTAAATCCCGGCCTCTGCACAGGAGAACAACGATTTAATTAGGCAGATTGATCACTAAATGAAATCTTTGCTAAAGCAGAAAGTCCTGTGAATGAGAAAGGGAACAAAGGCTGAGGGCTAGGATATTCTGACAAGTTTTGTGGAGGAGGAGAACTTGAACTTGAAGTGCAGGTAGAATACGGCTAACTAAAGGAGGGGAAGTGACGGGTCAGGTGGGGACAAAGGCTGGAGCCACCCTCATCACAAGCTGTCCAGGGTGAGGCTGGAAAAGATATATACATAATTGGGACCAGATCGTGTGGATTCTGAGGGTTAAGGAGTTTGGACTCCCCCTATCCTAAGGAGAGTGACAGATCAGAGAGGTCTCAGGAAGATGGATGAGATGGAAGAGTGCCAGGTAGATCTGCGGTAGGGAGTAGAGGCCCCGGGAAGGCGAGACTGGCTGGGGGCCCCGTGGGGGTTAAGGTACAAAGATGCTTTTCTAAACTGGATCTCAGAATTTCTCACAGAAAGAACAGTGCCTTGCTTTTTGTTTGTTTGCTCTTTTGCTTTTCCAGTACATTCAGCCCAAAATGTATAATACAATGAAACAAACCCTTGTAGGGTCACTAACTTACGAGCTATCTGAAGCCAGGTGCTGACCTTTCCCACTGATGAGTAACTGTATTTGGCCTCATGGAACAAGAGTGCTTCATGAATAAAGCAAGTTAGAGAAACCTAAGGAGAGATGAGCAGAGGTCATTCTATGGTGAGGTGATAAATTTTGTGACTACTAGGGCCTAGTCGCAAGCGATCATTACTGAATTACCTGATAATAACAACTGGAGGTGAACAAAATATGCAATCTAAGCACAAGGCAGATGGAAATTACCAGCTTTCCAGAGATCTGATTGAATAAAACTTAGGTTTTAATTAAACTGTGACCAAGTTAATTGAAAGTTACTGTATTGTGTGATAGATAATTATCAACTAGAATGGTATTTATTTTGCTGCAGCATCCTGATTTCTTTATCTCTTTTTCCTCTTCTGAGAATGTAGAGGTCTGCTTAGCCTTTTAGTCACAGTTATAGGCCAAAAAATTACATAGTAGGATGTATAAAACATTAATTTTATTAAAGCGTAATCAGGGAAGTCTGCATCTTTCTTTTTTCCTAACTATATTTTAAGTTCTCAAGATAAGTTTTACTGTGGCACATCTATTTTTTTATAAGCTTTTTATAAAATGTGGCCATAATAGCAACTAATAATGTTAACAGTAATAATGATAGCTGTCATTTCTCTCCATAGCCTCCGGATCGTTTTGTGCTGAGTGTTCACAACTGAGTCATAACTGTCTATGTTAAAGGATTGTTCCTAGGTTTTATTTATCTTGTTCAGCAAATAAAGAAGCCTTTTAATTCAATTGGTTTCTTGGCTGATTTGTCTCTCAGTGTGATTAATCAATGGGAACTAGGGGCCCAATTCACGTTTTCACTTAAGTCGATACAAATGTTGAGTGCTGTTGTGGTTGTTTAGAAGGGGATAAAATGGGGTCACTGACTTAAAGATCATTTCTTCTTGTTTTTATTCCTTAACTTTATTTTCTCCATCAGGCTTTCTGATTCTCCTGGTTATGAAAGCCTACAGAGATCAGAAAGGGAGGTAGGCAATTTCTCTTCAGTAGACAGTCTCCATTAATTTTGTTATTTCTCATCAACAATTGATATACAACCCAAAGTGATATAAGTGAAGGTAAATGATCAGCAGTTTGTTTCATGGCTGATACTTTCCAAAAGCTCTTGTGACTAATATCTCATAGAAGGCTAATAGAAGTCTGAGACTAGAAGAAAAATTGGGAGCTAAACTGTTCACCCCAAAGGTCTTCTCCTTTCCCCCTCTAGTATTAGACACAGGTGGTATTACTTCTCTTCTTCAATAGTCCTAGCAGGAGGATCCTGCAACAGCCTCTAGGAAATCCATTTCAACATTAGTATCCCTTATGGCCAAGAGAGAGGTAATTTGGTTCATATATAATCAGGTTCCTCCTCTGTGTTGAAAGCCCTTAATGACCTGGTGTCTTCCCTCAGCAGGGTTGAAGGTATTCTGTCAAAATACCATGATGGATTATGCACTTGGTGACCTCCTGTGACTTTTTGCAAGGCAGATAGAGTGGAATAAAAGGGCAGCAAAGAGGCAGGGGAATATCCCTATTTGCCACGCCTGCTATCTCTGCAGCAGGAGGAAGGTACACAGAGAAGAAGCCGAATGAAATCCCTGCTTCTCTGCTCCCTCACCCCTTCCCCTCCCTCCAGGGAAGCATTAGCCGGCACTGGAAGTGGGAGTAGTGCCGGTAGCATGAGACCATATTCTCCACTTTGAAAGCTTAACAGAAGGAGAAACCAGCTAGGGAAAGAAAGAGAATCTCTATTCTCTGTGGTCAGGAGTCCCCATTTTCAGGACTCCTGCAAGCTTAATAAAAGGAAAAACTGACCTCATCCATCCATATCTACTATACCTTCTCCAACACAGACATGATACAAATTAAGAGTGAGGCATTAAATACTTTGTGGGCAGTTTTCTTATTTGAATTGTGTTTTCCCCCACAAAATAGCTAAAATAGGAAAAGACTTCTCTACATTTAAAGGAACTCGTTAAGAGGCTGTGACAACTGAGTCAGGATTTGCGTACTTGGAAACTGCTCAGGTAGGAAGAGCATCTCTTCACCGTAACAGAGCACTGCTTATCAAAGCCATCCCACATGACCAACGTTGCTTGCAGTTTATCCAGAAGTGACCTCAGAATTATAGATGGGGGATGGTTGTAGGCAGCAGTCTGTGGCTGGAGACCAGTTTGGATTTGCAACACGTTTATTTGCAAGGATCAGCACCATCAATCATGAAAGAGCATATTTTGAATAGTAAAGTTCCTAAACTTCTTTGTGCTCTCCTACACTGGCATTCCTGTCTTGGAAATACCCCACTTGCAGTGCGTTGTGTGTCCTGTCTTCCCATCTAGGTTGAAAGCCCGACCACGCCATCCTCAGAAATACCAGGACTGGCATAGCATCTGAAAATGACTAGGTACTGGTTAAACAACCGAGGAATGAATGAACATAGAAACTGCCTGCCTTCTAATGGGTTTAATAATTCAGAAAGACTAGTTGATCCTTCTTTCTAGTTTTACTCTAGTGGTTCCTTGGAAAAAAAAAAGAAGTGTATAAGTGTACACTTGCTCAAGACTATTTCTGATAAAGGCCTTGTAATTTACGGACTGAGAAAGGCAGGGAGGTGGGATAGGAAATGGACTACATGACCTCTCTGGGGTGTGGGGGCTTTTGTACAGATTAGTTTCTGCTGAGCACTTACTGAGACAGCTTTGGGGTGTGCTGCTGAATGAAGGTCTAGAAAGAAGCTCATGCCATTGTTCAACATGCAGGAGATGAGGAACATACGGTGCAAAGTCACACCAAGGGGAAAACGCAAATGAAAACCATGTTTCCTTGAATACACCCTCTAAGTCTTCATTTCTCTGGCCAGCTTATTCTTGCGGCAGTTTTCTCTCTGGACTGTTATGTCATTTATTCTGACTCTACCAAGTCACACACCACTGGAATGCGATTGGTATTCTTACCAACTGAGAGCCATCTGCTCTTTTCTAGACAACAGCTATTCTGTTCTGTCTCTCTCCACCTCCTGCTTCTTTCAGTTTTCTCATATATTTTCAATCGTATGCTTTCTTTTTTCTATGAATAGGAGAGAGTAATCTCCCGAGGAATTATCTCTTTGGATACATTGTTTTTCCCTCAGGCATTGGAATTTTAAATTGTTGTCTGTTCCCTCTCAGAGCTTTGATCTTCTATATGAAAATAAAATGTTTATCTGTAACATTGGCAAAGGGAAATACAGTCTCCCAGAAAGCTTCTCTATGTTCCTTAGATAAACTGTGAGACTCTATTTACCTGCTGACCAGTTAATGTCATAACATTTCTTCTGTTTCTCAAAAAATCAGGTAAAAAAGTTACACAGAAAGTGACAGGTAATAGATGAAGAAAACAAAGCAACTTTATTGTAAACTTACTGTGGCCTTTGCTTACTGTGGCCTGGAGACAGACTCCTCAGCGGTGTTCAAGGCATTTGCAGTTAGAACTGCAGTGGAGCAAACACATTTCTGGGGTACTGGTGTTCACCTGGAGTTTGTGGCTTTGACACCCACGTTCAAGTTTCATTTCTCATATATTTGTCCACATGGCTTAGAGGACACTGTGCCTGACTGAACGTGTGGGGGAGTGGATTAAAATCCAACTCCATGGCAAGTTATAAACCTCTATGAACTTGAGTTCCCTCATCTGTAAGATGCAGTTGACACTTACACTACAAAGTTATCAGGAAAATTAACTAAAACAGCATACGGAAAACCTTGGAATCAGCTGCTGTTCAGTAAATGTTGGTTGACTTTTAATCTGCAATTAGTAAAGCAAAGTCCAGAAATGAGATCATAATCTGGATAATTCATCCTTGCATCAATTATCTGGAGTCTTTGCATAAAGAGAAAAGCTCAGGGATTTGATTATCTGCATAATAATTCAATTCTGCCCTGCATCTTCTAAACACGCTTAAAATTTAACAGACAATCATGTTCTTTCTGGAAGTGATCACTTGCGGAGAAGAAAGGGTTAGAAGAAAGGGTTAAGGAATTGCCTTTCCTATTTTATCTAAAGCTTTCTTTTTTTTAATGACACTATTAAAGGAAAGAATCTAACATGTCAGCCCCATATTAAACTAAACCTGCTGTTATCCCAAATTCTCTGGGTTTATTAAATATTATGAATTTAATTAGTAGGATTTCTACCACACCTCACTCTATTTGTAGTGACCAAAGCATAAAAACCATTGTTAAAGCCACCTATTAATCAATTTGCTCTGCTACTTTTCAGTAATTGACTTTTACAGATGAAACAGTATATCAACTTTAACCCTTTTCTATTCAATTAAAGCTTTCCTTTTACAAGCCAGGATGATTTCTCCCAGTTTGTATTAAGACTATTCATACTTATACTGTTAATCATTAAAATAATTAAAAGCATTTTGAATAGGCATCCCTTAGTTTCCAGACTCTTTAAGTCTTTATGGTCTAATAATTCTTGGAGTCATCTAAGGTCTTAGGTAATCTTTTCATTGAACATTTTAATTTTGATGTGTAGGTTTGCTATTAACTTATTAACGATAAAGGTGAATTATAAAAATATTCCCACCTTCCAGCATCCATCATCCATAATATACCACCAGCCTTTCCAGCCTTCAAACAAGTTTCCCTTTGGCCTAATTTTATTACTTCATCAGTTTTAGGTATCACGAGCTATTGAAATTAAATCCATTTGGTTGAAATAAAATACATAGTTGCTGTCAAATTTTCTTTTAAAGTGGCATCTTTCATATAAAAAATTTAAGAGATGTATTTTATATCTTTGCTCTCCCCCATGTTTATTATAAAAATATCTCTATAGTCGAATATTGCATTCTTTTGGAGACCCAATAGGGAAAAAGTACACTCAAATGAGGTAATTGAGAGAGTTTTAATAAATGAACTACACAAAAAGGTACAGGCAGAGTTGAGGGAAACAAAAAGGTATGGGAATGCATTCCAGAGCTAGCCACAATGGGGAGCCATTGCCCATCTCAGACAGGAAGGAGCAAGGAGAGGGAGCAATTACTGGAACCTGAAGAGAGTAACTGACTAGAGTTATGTCTTGGTTGGGGACATAGCTAATCCCAGCTAACCTTTCAGGGAGGGAGCTCCGGAGTACATTCTCCTTCTGCTCTTACAATTCTTATTGGGAGTCCCCATTGACCAACCTCACCTAGAAGCTCTAGGCAAGAGTGCCTTTTGATGCAGTTCATAGAGGTCAGCCTTCTGTGCCATGGAGTGGGATAGAGAATGATGGAGCATGACTCTGAAGGAGCATAGGGAAAATATCAGGTATAGAAAACTAAGCAAAATGGGTCTAAAGATCTTTTCATTTGTCATCTTTTAAGTTCTATTCATTTTAGTGGAACAAACATTGAAGGAACACCTATTAGATGAGAGCCACTTTAATGGATGAGGAGGATACAAAGATAAATAAGCAGGGCTGGACTAGGGTCAGGCCTGCAAGGCACTGATGGCACACCTGCATGAACTTGAGAGCAAATGCCTCTTTAAATTTCACACCCTGAGGTGCTTTGCTTGCTTGATCCTAGCCTAAGCCCTGCAAATAAGACTCCATCCTCACATTTAAGGATTTTTCAATCTCGGCAAACAAACATGAATAAAAGGAACTACATCGTAAAATGTTCAATTACAAGTACCATGCTATAAGTAAAAGAAGTATTATGAAAGCCCAGATGCCTGAACATGAAATCTCAATTCCAGGGGTCTCGTATGGCTCCTCTCAAGACAAGTCATCTAAGCTGGGTTTTGAAGCACAGGATTTATTTATTCAACATGTATTTATTGAGTTTCTACTCTGTGACAAGTGCTGTTTTAGAATATAGGGGAAAGGGAGAGACCAAGACAGAGAAGGGCCCTGCTTTCAGGCAGTTTATGTTCTGGTTGGAGCAAACAAGCAAACAAGGGAATATCAAGAAGAGAGGAGTACTGAATGTTCAGAGACAATTCTTCATGAATGTCTTGCATTTCCGCCTGTCTTGTGAGCAGAGGCACTAACTGTCTTTTTGTTCTGAACTGTTTTTTCAAGGATGTTTGTACAGCAAACAGCCTTGAAAGTTAGAATGTCTCCCTCTAGAGTAGAAGGCCGGTCAGTTTGCTTCTTGTCCAGTACAAAAGATTTGGATCCCCTAAGCTCTGGGTTCCTGAGTTATAATACAACCCAATGTATGTGCAGCGCTCATCTGGGCTCCTGCACATTGCTCCCGCCGCATTTGAGGAGAAGGGACACAAGCATGAAGCTCATCCTTTTTGCTGTGCTGTGGTAGGCTATTTTATCTGTGACCCAGGTTTCTTGGTCCATTCAAGCTGCTGTGAAAAACTATCATAGACTGGGTGGCTCATATACAACAGAAACTTACTTCTCACCATTCTGGAATGTCCAAAATCAAGGCAGATTCAGATTCTGGTGAGAGCTCCCTTCCTGATTCATAGATGATTTTGTAGATGGTCACGGTGTCCTTACAACCCAGAGGGGAAAGAGATCTCTCTGGGGCAAATTTTATAAGGGCGCTAACCTCATTCGTGAAGTCTCTGCTTTCATAAACCAATCACTTCCCAAATGCCCCACCTCCAAATATCATCACATTGGGGATTAGGTTTCAACATACAAAGTCTGGAGAGACACAAACATTCAGTCTATAGTACCAGGAGTCTAGTGTCTTTTGCCACCCTCCCTGAAATCACGGCAGACTACCTTATTAGTTTGCAAGTATAAGGTAAAATCTCAGACCCTTCATAGTTTTTGGCAGTGTTTGGTGAGAATATAAGATGCTAACAGAGACCTGGCTTTCTGGAAAAGAAAGAATGAGAACCATATGGGTCAGGTTCAGGAATATGAAAGGACCCTCTGGAATCTGGCAACAAATGCTCTTACCCAAATGTTGAGCAAGGTGTGTGAAGGGAATTGGTAAGGGTCCCCACTATCATACCCGCTAATCTGTGTTTAGAGGATGAGTGAAGACACATAGGACAAAAACAAGCCACTTGTGGAATTTTGGTTACTCACTTGCCTCTGGGTGGAAAGAAGAAATATTTTAGTGACAATGGGGCTATACTATACTAGACTAGCTAGTGTACAAATAAGCACCCTTTAAGTGGAATTCACAAACAACAGAAACAACAAAAAATCCTATGATCCCTTTGAGCAACATGTCTCTGTAAGTGATTTTGTCGTTGGGACCTCTGGTGAAGCGGCAGCCCTCAGCTAGATTTCACTTCCCCGACATGGCTATCAGGTACACTCCTTTTGAAAAGCAAGTATTAATTTGATATTTAGCTCTTGTCAACATTGAGTGCCTGGTTCATGGGGATCTCTTGACTCCGACATTCCCATTGTGTGGTGGGTCAACTCAGACTCAACCACTAACAAGGCAGGAAGGGCCCACCAAGCCTTGTTTGTTACATGGAAATGGTATGTTCAAGAATGCATCCATCCTGGTCCAAGCAGCACCTTGGCTTTGCATGAAAAAGTAGTAGCTATTCCTCTGGGGGAAGTAATATCCCCCACTATAGTACCTGAACAAAAGCCACTGGCTCAGTGGGGCCCTTGATTTACTGAGGTTCCCTTAGGTAAGAGGTTTACAAACTATAGCCTGCAGACCGACTGCCTTTTTTTGTAAGTTCCACCGGAATATAATCACACCCATTCATTTATGTACTGTCCACTTTTGCACAATGGGAGAGCTGAGTAGTTTCAACAGAGACCATATAGCCCACAGGCCTAAAAGATTTACTACCCGGTCCTTTAAGGAAAAGTTTGCCTGGACCTGGTTCACTGATGGTTTGGCTGAAACCTAATGATGTCCACTGGGCTGCTGTGGCTGTTCAGCTGTGCAAAGGCAAAATGGATGTGATCAGCCCTCTCAGGGGGGAGAACTCTAGGCCTTCTCATAGCTGTGGCTAATATTCCTCTTGATGACCTTTGTTATATTTCTGCTGACTCTTGAGAGTGTCCTCAATGGCCTAGCTGTTTGGTTTGCCATTTGGAAAACTACAGAGGGCAGATTAAAGACAGCCCTCTTTAAGGCCACGAACTGTGTTAACAGGGTGACTTGCTCAGGTAGATCTCCATGATAAGGATGAGTTCATTGAGGAGATCAGCTGGAATTCAAACTGCTGATCAAGCCTGCACAATTGGAACTGCCACTATTGCTGCAGAAATCCATCATCATAGGAGACATGGCGGCACACCCACCACCATGGCTTGAGCACAGAGAGTTCAATGTTTTCAGGCTGCAGCTGACTGCTAGGCATGTAATTCCTGCTTTAGTTGACCTGTTTGGCAGTGGGGGAAGGCTGCTTTTCATGGGCTTAGCTCCCATGTACTCCTAATTGATAGACCACATGGGATCTCTGGCCCCACCTCAGGCCTATCAGTGGTGCCTCTTTATCATAGACATATTTTTTAGGTTACAGTGTTGCTTTTCAAGTCTGATCAGCTGATTTTAGCCACACCATTGCTGCTTTTAAAACTAATTTATATAATGGGTTTGGCTTTCTAGACCATGTGCAGTCACAATACCCACTCAACAATGGGCTAAGTCCAGTTATTCAGTGCTCCTTTCGTGTTACGTACTACTCACAGGCATCTGATATTATTGAGCATTGGAACATTCTCCTAAAAAACTGACTCAAAAAATTTCTGACTATACCTCTGTAGCAGGTTGAATAGTGCCCCCCCAAATATGTGCATATCCTCATACTCAGACCCCATGAATGTTACCTTATTTAGAAAAAGGGGTTTTACAGATGTAGTTAAGATCTCTTGAGATGAGCCCATCCCAATGACCCAGGTAGGTTCTAAATCTAATGACAAGTCTCCTTAAAACAAAGACGAGAAGAAACACACACAGTATAACCCCCTATGTTTGCAGTATCTACTTGAGCCACACTGTTCACCTCTGGGACTTGGATAGCAAGAGGTATTGACACAAACATGAGGATTATGGCACATATTGTGCTATATGTAATAAGGTCCTCTGTCTCTGACCCAGACATCTCCTGTCTTCTGCCAGCATCTATGAGACTGTGGTAGGCTAACTTAGCTTGCAAGGAGGGTAAAATCTTAGACCCTTCATGGTTCTTGATACCAGGAAGAAGATTCAATAAGAAAATAATGAGTTAATGAAGAAGAGGGAATCATTTGATAAAGGAGTTCAGGGAAAGGTTTTCTGTGAGAGGTGACATTTGAATGCTGGCTAAAATAATAAGGAATCAGAGAGCAAGACAAAGGCAAAAATTAACACAAAGTTCCAAGGCAGGAATGAGCCTGTAATGTCCAGGGAAAAGCAGAAAGATCAGTGACTAGAGAATAGTGACTAAGAGAGAATGTGATAGGAAGTGAAACTAGAGTAGGATAGTGGCCAGGCCGTGTGGAGTATTATAGGCTCTGATAAAGTAAGTTGTTCTTGCTAAGGTCTTTACTAACAACTGAGTCCAGTTCTTTAATAAATTAACCACAATGAACCTCATTTCATTGCTTTTGCTAGAATTGCAAATCTGACCCCTCCCTCTTCTGCTTAAAACCCTTCATTGGTTGCTCAATGCATGTAGGACAAAGGTCAAAGTACTCCACACGCTACATAAGGCCCTTCCTGATGAGGGCACACCCCCATCACTTGCATGAAACTATGATCCACCCAAAACATTACTGTATGGAGCCATTTCTCATACGTATGCTTTCAACATCCTTCTTTCTGTGTATGGGGATACTGCCTTCCCTGGACTTTTTGGGAAGTGCACACTCATCCTTCAACACGTGACTTAAGCACTTTCTTAGTGAAGCTTTTCCTCATGACCTCAAGCAGATGTGGTGGCTCCTTCCTTTGAATACCCACTGTACTGTTTGTACTCACCTCTATTATACTGCCTGTTAACCCTGCATGGACATTACTGGTTTTTAAGCCCAAGTCTTCCATGAGACTGAGCTTGCTAACAGTAGAACAATATCATGTATCCTTTAATCCTCAGCACCTAGAGCAATTTTTACCACATAATAGGTGTTTGGTGAATACATGTTTAATGAATAAATGAATCCATGATTTCACACTTACCTGCTTTTTGTCACTATAGATTAGCTTTATCTATTCTGTAGTTATGTAAGTGGGATCATCATATGTATTTTTATGTGTCTGACTTCTTTCATAGAGTAGACATTTTTGAGATTCATCTAGGGTGTTCAGTATAGTAGTTTGTCCTTTTTATTGATGAGTAGAATTCCATTGTAGAACTAAACTACACTTTGATTATTCGTTCACCTGTTGATGGACATTTGTATAGTGTCCAGATGTTTCGAGATTATGAATACAACTGATGTGGATGTTCATATATTTTGGGGAACACGTGTTTTCATTTCTCTTAGGTACTTATGAATAATATTGCTGGGCTGCATGTTAACTTCATTAGAAACTGCCTAATTGTTCTTCAAAGTGCTTATACTACTTTATATCCCCATGAGCAATGAAAAGAGTTCCATGTTTCTCTACCTGCCGACACTTGGTTGCCTTTTTACTAATAGCCATTCTCCTGCATGTATACAGGAATCCCACTGTGGTTTTAATTGTATTTCCCTGGTGACTGATGACATTGAGCATTCTTTTATGCAGCTATTGGCCATTTATATATCTCCTTTTTAGTGTCTGTTAAATCTTTTGCCCATTTTTTAATTGGGTTGTTTGCCTTTTTGTTGAGTTTACAAATTTTTTTCAGGTATGTGTATTGTGAATATTTTCTCCCTGTTGAACAGTACTTTTAAATTGTTTTCATTTCAAAGAACTTACCTTTAATATTACTATTCTTTCAAGGTTATTGTCATGTTTTTTTGAATAGCTTAAGAGAGCAGTACATCTTATGCACATTCATTTCTATTTAATGCACTAGTGTTTACTAACGTCCATCCACCAAAATACCTTGACCAATCACATGTCTGTGGCTCTGAATGCTTCTTAAATATCCTGTGGTTTCAGATCTCTGGCTTCGGTGAAAAATATTCAATCACCAAAATGAGGTGAAAGTTACATTAGCCATGTGTGACAAGGACTGTCATAGCCTCCCCCAACACCATGGCCCCTTTACTCCTGATAAAGCAGTCGCTTATTTTATACACTTGCCAGCCTGCCAGCAGCTGGGTGTGGTCATGTGACTAATCCTGGGGGTATGTTGTACCTCTCTGTAGGAGGAAATGAAGAGAAAGAAAAACAGATACTTTGGTTGTTGTGGTTCCTGTCAGCGTCTTTAGGCTTAAGACGAATGCCAATGGTCATCTTTAAAGATTTATTAGATGTTATGCTGTTGTTCTTCTCTTTTCCTTTCACTTTTCTCTCCCCTCCTTTCTTTTTCCTTCCTACTTTCCTCCTTTCCCCTCTCTTTTATCTGTTACTCTTTCTCAACATTCTCTTCCTTTTTTCCAGAACCAGAGTTTGATATTTTATGTATAAGTTTATAATTATAATAGGTGGTCAGCTGGTCTTAAATGATTCAAAGCCGGGGGCGGGGGTGATGCAGCAGGGTACAGTTTCATTTTGATATAGGGTCTTCCTTAAACTTCCATTCTAGCTATTTTATACATCTTCACTGGTACTTAAGTTCATTTGCTTTTAATAATCTACTGTTCCATGGTTCTGACTTTCCATTGCCTCTTACACATCTGTTTGGATTGATATTCTGCTGTTCGTCATGCAAGCACGATTTCACTTTGAAAATGATTTCCTTTTGATGGATGCTCTGGTTGCTCAGGCAAGCATGGTCTTGCCTTCCTAACATTTGCTGTTAGCCGGTCTCAGCACTCCAACAATCATCCCTCAGGGTCTCAGGCATTCACTCATGCTAGCTCCGGACTTCTTTGTAATTAAATGCCAAAAATGTATTCCTTGGATTAATCTATAGCAGGGCTTCATAAACTACAGTTGGTGGGCCAAATCTGGTCTTTGCTTGTTTTTGTATGGCTTGTGAGCTAAGACTGGTTTTTACATTTTTTTTTTAAAGATTTTATTTATTTCAGAGAGAGAGAGCATGAGCAGGGAGAAGGGGAGAGGGAGAGGGAGAAGCAGACTCCTCGCTGAGCAGGGAACCCGACACGGGCCTTGACCCAGGACCTTGGGATCATGACCTGAGCTGAAGGCAGATGCTTAACCGACTGAGGCACCCAGGTGGTGTGGTTTTTACTTTTTTTTTTTAAATATCATAAAAATAAACAAAAAACAGAGAATATGTGATAAGAGACTGCATGTAGTCCCACAGAGTCTAAATATTTACTATTTGGCTCTTTATTGAAAAAGCTTATTAATAAAATAAAATGTTCTAGGTGACACCCACCCCATCATGCAAAACAGTAAGCCATATATCTTCGCAAGGCTCTTTATAGTATGATTTGACTTTCTATGTAGACTATATAAAATATACTTTAGGAAGATCCTAGGGGAGGTATCAGGGGATAAGTAGTGATCTCCCAAAGCACCTAAAACTGAGATTCAATGAGAAGTTGTTTATTATTGAGTGAGACATACCAAACAGTGGTTGCAAATATGAGCCCTAAATTGAAAATAACAGGGACTGATGCTCCAAATTACCTGAAGACTGAGATGCTCTCATTTGGTCTTCTCTATAGAAAGTGGCATGGTGAGTAACAGCACCAAGGATTTATCTATCTGAAGGTGAGCAATAATTTAGTCCAAGAAAACTCAGGGGGACGTTAGCCAGTATTAAATAATCCTTTCGCTCATTCATATCATTCATTATTCATACTATTCATTATACAGCAGAAAGAAACAAGCCTTGGTTGCTTGCCTTATACATTATGACATTTGCAATCAACTTGAACACAATACTATTTTTATGATGAAAAAGCTTTAACCATATTGTCTCTCTAATCTACCCCCGTTCAGCCTGTTTTCTCACTCTTCCCACTTCACAAACCCCCTTATGGGACATACCCACTTCTGTGACTTTGCCCAGTAGGTCTCCACCTGGAATACTCCTTCCCTAATTATGTCTGTTGAAATTCTGTTTATCCTCCAAGCTCTGACTTAAATATCACTAGAGACCTTCGCAGATCCCCTCAGTTGGAATTCCTTCCTCTGGGCCCTAGGGTGTCAATAGCTCTGGGACAATTTTAAGCCTTGTTTCTTGGCCCGGGGCTTCCCCACTATGCAAGTAGTATAAATTCAAACTGTATACCCACGTGTCGCAGAACTTGGGTTTTGATTTCTGGTGATTGTTTTCTAATCCAAGGCCCCAGACAAAAAGCAACCTTCCTTAACCTTTTTGCAAATTAGTGGGGAGTTTTTCTGGTCCCTTTTCCCTAGAGCAGGCCATGCTTCACAACTCTGACTTTCACTCTAGGGGTCCAATTCGGCTCCCGGCCTACAGGTTGAACTGCTTATCCTTGAGTTAGCTGTCCCTAGGCCTTCCCCTTCCATCCCCTTTAGGCTACTTCTATGACCCACTGCTGACTTTGGCTTTTTGGTGTCTTCTCCCTACATTTTTACCTTTCTTTTGTGCTCGGCTTGAATTGTGACGTTGTCCTGTTTTATCCAGCATGTCTATGTTTTGGGAGCTACATGTAGGAACGATGATGCAGGGAGGGAGCCTGGTCACACCAGCCCATTCTGCCATGTTGCCTGATGTTGACAAAATAATATAAAGCTCTGTTTAATTATGGCAGTCACAATTATTAACTCTATTTGAGAGAGATCCTTCTTATTTATATCACTACTTCTCTAACATCTAGATATCTAGGAGTCCCACACAATATTGTTTCTGAACTTTTTCCAACTAAAGAAATAGATACTGGTAAGGAAAGGTTTAGTGGCCAGCGATGACTGGGAGAAAAGGAGGAGATGAAGGGAAATTTCCAACTAATGAAAATATAGTCAATTTTAAATTATTTGGGTAGACGGCACTTTGCCGTATGAAGATAATCAGGAACTCGCTTAGTGACACAACCTTATGCCAAATAATGTTTGAATTATAATTTAGCATTCTGAGTTCCACACTTTGAGTACTTTTCATATAACTAAAATGACTGTTAAAACCAGTCAAACAAGGGATAATTTATATTGGAAATAGCTTGCATTTTAATGGCTAAATATTATTTTACAAATCAATGGACTAACTTTACATAATTTCAGTCAAGTCCACAATAGAGGAATAACACAAGACTGATGGTTAGAAGCCATAGAGAGCATGGCATTATTTTATATTTCTAAGTTTGGATCTACAGAAAATTAAGGCAACTTGATCAGTTACTTGATAATGCTCACTTTTTAGTTGTCATGTATATATTTTTAAAGTTTGACATTACAAGTATTCCCCCTGAAGTTATAGCTCCCAGAGTGAATCCTTGAATTTATTCCTATACTATGCATGACTGGGAAAACCCTGAATTAAATCTTTTTGACAGATAGGTTGTGTTTACTGCCAAGTCTTCATGAGAACAGATACTTAGTACTACAAGGAATGTTAGCAAGGAATGTAAAAGTGGAGCAAAAAAACCGAAGAATGATGACATTTTACTGTATCATGGAGCCATGGGGTTTTATAGTCAGAAGGGTACTCAGAGATTGTGAAGAATAGCTTCATCTTTTTGACACACATGAAACCAGGCTTGGGAAAGGTAAAATGACTTGCTCAGGCTCACATGGCTAGAAGCAGGGCTGCAGCTGGGACCCAGGCTTCTTCCTACTCAGCTCCTCAGAGGCATATTCATTATTGGTATAATTTGAGGAGCTTTGTGTAATAGCACTTGAAGATAATGGGCTCTTTTGGAATAAATGTCTACATCTTGGCATAATAAGCACTGCCTGTGTATGTGCAGCTTTGTTACAGAAGGAAGCAGACACATAATTGGTATATTTTTTTCTTCTAGCTCTTGATTCTAAACCATCTGAATGTTTCTAAACATTCTGTAATATAAGGAATTGAAACTTGTTTCTCATATTTGTGCAGGGTTTGTGTGGTTCCATGTGGTATTTATGTGGACAAGTTGGGAATTGTGATGGGAAGCTAACGATGAATAGACAGTAAAACAAGAAAGATATTTAATTTTCTTAGGTGAATTGATAAAATGATAAAAATTACAGTGTGCATTTTAAGGAACAGCTGGGATCCTGGCCCCCTGATGCATACAGCAATGTACATTTTTCCAGATTGGCGGATCCCCAGCCTCTGCATTTAACGTTGTTGTTTTTTAGCTGCTCACATAGTCCCTTGCTTGGGAAGCATTCACCGGACCCTTGTTTGTGGACTAATTCTTCACGTCATAAAATTGACCAGTCATGAGAAGTTGCCCAAATCTTTATTCCACAGTTGAACAAATAAACAAGAGTGAGGGTATATTTTAGACTCCCAAGTTGCTTAGCATATCTAGGATACTTTTCTGCAGTTCTAATATTGATCGAGGAGTGTTTTAAAAAATTACTATGGCAACAATCCCTATTCAGTGGGGGAAAGCAATGCATTATCTATGCAAAGAAAAGTGAGAAGAGTATTTCAGATGCTGCCTTTTTACACCCTGCAGATGTGCCTTGATCTCTTAGCATTATTTTTGCTGAGGACAGTGTCTGGAAAAAAAAATCCGTGAGAGTTACTCACTGACTCTGGATGATATTAGCAATTCAGGCACTATGTCTTAGAAAACAGCATCTCACTGATTTAAGATTTTCCACAAAATGAATACTTTCATTATATTTGAAGTCTATCAGGTTATCATTTGAGAACACCATAAAAAAAAGATGTTTTCAACCAGTAGCTGAAAATTGCTGCAGAGTATGCATTGCAAAGATATAGCTGTAAGTGTTCATGTGGCATTCACCAAACAAATGTTTATGGAGCATAGTCTATGAGAAAGAAGAATACTAGATGCCAACTCCATCAGCAAGATTTTTAAGAGTCTACTGATGCTTTTTGAACATTTACAACCAAATTTTGCTTTTATCATTGAACAAGTCAAACCTCTGCCAAGAATGATCTGACTCAACAACATTTCATTTCTCTTTCTTCTTCACAGAATTTAGGAATAGTAGGCAACCCATTGTTTATTATTTTTGTTTAAAAAATAAGAAAAGTAAGGTAAGTAGGTTGTCTAGATAGCATTAATTTCAGTGTAAATTGGGCAATTTCCAAAATTTGTTTAATGTTGGCCGAACCTGACAGGACACTTAAAATATACATATGTGCATTCATAGGTATACACATATACATGTGTGTGTGTGTGTGTGTACATGAATTATCTGGATTAACTGTGTAAGTAAATTATTCCAGTGCTTTATGATTTGTTACTCAAGAATGGTCTTTGGACCAGCATCATCATCTGGGAACTTATTAGAAAGGAAGACTTTCAGGCCCCTCCTTAAATCTACAAAATCAAAGTGCCTTTAACAAGATCCTCAGGTGATTCATATCCAATTAAACTTTGAGAAACATTGTTGTAAGGTATTCTAACCAGCAAAGTGAGGTGAGAGTTGAGACAGTTATCTATGGAGGAGAAAGCCTCTTTCAATTACCTATAAGTTTTAAAAAGTGATGGTGAGGTAGATGAGGGGTGGGTCAGGATGTTAAATTATCTGGAAAAGTACCTCAATTTTCAGGGCTTTTTTTGGCCAGTGTTGGTACTGCCATGATGACTGTTCAAAGGTGATCATTTAAGTATCATTAATCCCTAATGGAATGGGAGAGTACTATGCTAGATGGCACGGCTCATCATTTAAAGAGAAATTATTTATTATACAAACAATGATAAAAAATTTTAAAAATTAAAAAGAAAACCTAAATCTTTCCATGTGGCTTTTCAACTTCAAAGACTTGTTGGTATTTGTATATTCACATATGATGTTTACGTAGTTTTATTGTACACTGATTTGTTTATTCCAAGCTAAGGGGTGAGCCTGTACAAACTTGTGGAGGTTCAATGAAAAGAATGTGACATACAAAGCTTTTGTATTTATACTTTTTCATATACTGCTATGTTGAGTTAATTGTATGATGATTAAAATTCCAGCCATAATCAAACTTCCTAATCATGATTTGTAATGGCTGTGTCACATTCTATTGTGTTGATGCACAAAGATTATTTAATCACTCTCCTATTATATGGATATTCAGATAGTTTCCATGTTTTGTTATTATAAATAATGTAGTAACAAACATTCTTGTACAATAATTTAATCCATTAAATTCATTTCGATAGCATAAATTACCAGTAATAGAATTACTGAATTCAAGTATATAGAATATTATATAGGGTTTTAAAAATTTGTAGATTTTAGAAAAGGTCTATAACATTTTGAAACCTGCATTGTTAAAGCATTCCAGCTTCACCACATCCTGCCAGCAAGAGAAATAATTATTTCCAAATTTGCTAATTAATCAGTATGCAGCTCATAATTTTTCACAATGATAATTAAAACTACCATTAAAATTCACTTTTTCTCTCTTGTTTTCTTAGAGCGAAATTTCCCAACAGGTGTTCTGCAGCCTAAGCCATAAATGCACTGCAGGTGTGTCAACATATTGTGTTCAGTAATATTCTGAGTAAGCCTGGAAGTAGCTAAAGCCTCCTGGACAGTCACCCTCTACCATGAACAGGTTGAGAAAAGTTTGGTAAGTACAGCCTGTGCTCACCATTTTCCCTACTTTGGCTCTCTTCCTCTCTCTTCTTTTTAATAAAAAATTAATTACTTTTTGAGCAATTTTAAGATTGCAGAAAAATCAAGCAAAAAGTATAGAGAGTTCCCATATGGTATGGGAAACTCCATCCTTCCTCCCACTCGCAACCTCCACCTTCCCCTATTATTAAGCAGCTTTCATTAGTGTGATACATTTTTTATACCGAAGGGTCAATATTGATACATTAGTATTGACTAACGTCCATAGTTTACATTACGGTTTGCAGTGTTTGACAAATAATGCCATACATCCACCACTACGATAGCATACAGAATAGTTTCCCTGCCCTAAAAATCACCTGTGCTCCCATTTATCTCTCCCTTTCCCTGAACCTCTGGCATGATTAACCTAATTATCTTCATAATGTTATGTAGTTGGAATTATACTGTATGTAGCCTTTTCAAATTGGCCTCTTTCATTTAGCCATGTACATTTAAGTTTCCTCCATGTGTTTTTTTTTTGGTGGCTTAATAATTCATATCTTTTAGTTGCTGAATAGTATTTTACTGTATGGATATAACACAATTTGTTTATCCACTCACCTTTTGGTTACTTCTAAGTTTTAGCAATATGAATAAAGCTTCCATAAACATATTTGTATTAAGGTTTTTGTGTGGATATAGTTTTCAACTCATTCTGAGAATATGCTAAGGAGTTCAACTGCTGTATGATATGGTAAGAGTATGTTTGGTTTTGTAAACACCGCCAAACTGTCTTCCAAAGTGACCATACCATTTTGCATGTCTGCCAGCAATGAATGAGAATTTCTACTGCTCCACATTCTTGCCAGCATTTGTTGTTTCAGTGTTTTGGATTTTAGGTATGTAGTGATAAATCATTGTTGTTTTAATTCACAATTCCCTAATGATATGTAGTGTTGAGCATCTTTTCATAGGCTTATTTTCCATCTGTATATCTTCTATGATGAGATATCTGTTCAGATATTTTGCCCATTTTTAAATCAAGTGACTTATTTCATTGTTGAGCTTTAAGAGCTCTTTGTATAATGTGGGTCAGCAGTCCTTTACCAGATATGTGCTTTGCAAATATTTCCTCTCAGTCTGTGGCTTGTCTTTTCATTCTCTTAACAGTGTCTTTCACCGAGCAGAAGTTTTAAAATTTTAATGAAGTTCAACTAATCTTTCATGGATCAAGTTTTTTGTGTTGTATCTAAAAAATTATTTTCAAACCCAAGATCCCCTAGATTTTCTCTAATGTTATCTTCCAGTGGTTTTATTCTTTGTATTTTATACTAAGGCTAAGATCCATTTTGACTTAATTTTTTTGCATGTGGATAACCAGTTATTCTAGCACCATTTGTTAAACAGGTGATCCTTTCTCTATTGGATTACCTTTGCTTCCTTGTCAATGATCTGCTGACTATATTTGTTTGGGTGTATTTCCAGGCTCTTTTCTGTTCCATTGAACTATTTGTCCATACCCGCCCCCAATATCACATTGTCTTGATTTCTATAGTTTTATATAAAATCTTAAAGACAGGTAGTGTTAGTCTTCTGACTTTGTTCTTCTCTTTTAAAGATTTTATTTGTTTATTTGAGGAGGGAGGAGCAGAGGGAGACAGAGAAGCAGAATCCCTGCTGAGCAAGGATCCTGACTCACGGCTCAATCATGTCCTGAGCTGAAGACTAATGCTTAACTGACTGAGCCATCCAGGAGCCCCTGTTCTTCTCTTTTAAATATTGCATTGGCTATTCTGGTTCTTTTACCTTTCTATGTAAACTTTAGATTCAGTTTGCTGATACCCACAACCTGAGATTTTGATTGGGATTGCATTGAATTTACAGATCAAGTTGGAAAGAACTGACAACTTGAAAATATTGAGCCTTCCTATCTATATACATGGAATGTCATTACATATATTTAGATCTTCCTTGATTTCTTTCATCTGTTTTTCAGTTTATCTCCTATAGATTCTATACATATCATGTTAGATTTGTATCTAAGTGGTTTTTTTTGGTGCTAATATAAATGATATTGTGTTTTTATTTCAAATTCCAACTTTTCAGTGCTGGTATGTAAGAAAGTAATTGACTTTTATATATTAACCTTATATCCTGCAACCTTGGTATAACTTCTTATTAGTTTCAGATTTTTTCGTTGATATTTTCACATTTTTTAGACAATTATCTACAAACAAAGATAGTTGTATTTCTTCTCTCCCATTGTGTATACCTTTTATTTCCTTTTCTTAGTACATTAGCTAGGACTTCCAATATAATGTTAAATAGAAGTAGTGATAGCAGACATCCTTTCCTTCTTCCTGTTCTTAGAACTAATCTAGTTTCTTACCATTAAGTATGATGCTAACTGTAGGGTTTTTGTTGATGTTATATATCAAGTTGATGAAGTTCCCCTCTATTCCTAGTTTGCTCAAAGTTTTTATCATGAATGGGTGTTGGATTTCGTCTAATGCTTTTCCTACATCTATTGATATGATCATTTGATTTTTCTTTCTTTAACATGCTGATATGATGGATTATATTAATTGATTCTTAACTGTTGAACTAGCCTTGCATACTTGAATAAATCTCACTTGGGATCGGTAGTGATGGTTCCTCTTTCCTTTCTGATATTAATAATCTGTGTCTTCTCTCTTTTTTTCTTAGTTAGCCTAGATAGAGGTTTATTAATTTTATCAGTGTTCAGAAAGAATTAGCTTTTGGTTTTTTTTATTTTCTTCACTGACTTACTATTTTCAATTTCATTGATTTCTGTTCTAGATTTTACTATTCTCTTCCGCTTACTTTGGGTTTAATTTTTTTCTTTTTCTAGTTTCTTAAGGTAAAAGCTCAGATTATTGATTTTTAAATTTTGATTTATTGATTTTGATTTTGTTGATTTTGATTTTTTATTTTAATATATGAATTCTATGTTATAAAACTCCCTCTAAGCACTGCTTTTGCTGTATCCCACAAATTTTGTAAGTTGTACTTTCATCTTCATTTAGTTCGAAATACTTCTTTTCCAAGCGATCTATTCTTTGACTCATGTGTTATTTGGAAGTGTGTTATTTAATAGGTAAGTATTTGAGTGATTTTCCAGCAGTCTTTTCTTTATTTTCAGTTTAATTTGATTGTGGTCTAAGGACATCTTTTGTACAATTTCATTTTTAAATATCTGTTAAGTCATGTCTTATGGCTCAGAATGTGGTGAATGTTCCAGGTGAGCTGCTTATTGTTAGATAGAGTATTTTATAAATGTCAATTAGATCCAGTTGATTGGTAGTGCTATTCAGGTCAACTGTATTTTAACTTATCTTCTGCTTGCTCGATCTCTTAATTACCTAAAAGGGGGTGTTGAAGTCTCCAAATATAATAGTGGATTTGTCTATTTGACCTTTTAGTTCCAACAATTTTTGCTTCACATATTTTGACACCTTGTTAGGTATACATACATTTAGGATGGTTATACTTGTTGGACAAAAATATTCTCTACCTATGAAGTCAAGAGTAATTGCCTAAAATTAATCCAAGATTAAAAAATCAAATATAAGACCTTTCAGCTACAACCTCCGAACAGTATTCACAATTCCATCCACTGTATTTTGTAGATTAAAAAAGGAAAAAGAGGAAAGGGGAGCAGGAAAATGACAATGGAGTAGGAGGATCCAAGGCTTGCCACGTCCTGTGAACACAACTAGATAACTATCAAATCATCCTAAATACCCCAGAAGTCAACCTGCATATTGAAAGTGAGGGGATGGAAAAGCATTTATTATGCAAATAGTTGTCAAAAGAAAGCAGGAGTATCAATACTTATATCAGACAAACTGGACTTTAAAACAAAGACTGTAACAAAAGTCAAAAAGGGGTACTATAAAATAATACAGGGGACCATCCAACAAGAAGATATAACAATTGTAAATATTTACATACCCAACATGGAAGCATCCAAATATGTAAAACAATAACAAGAATAAAGGAACTAGTTGATAACACAATAGTAGAGGACTTTAACACTTCATTTACATCAATGGACAGATCATCTAAATAGAAAATAAGCAAGGAAACAATGGATTTGAATGACACACTGGACTAGATGGACCTAACAGATATATTCAGAACATTCCATCCTAAAACACCAGAATATACATTCTTTTCATGTGCACATGGAACATTCTCTGGAATAGAAGATATATTTGGTCACAAAACAGGCCTCAGAAAATACAAAAAAAGTGAAGTCAAACCATGTACCTTTTCTGACCACAATGCTATAAAACTAGAAGTCAACCGCAAGAAAAAGTCTGGAAAGACCACAAATAAATGGAGGGTAAGCAACATGTTATTAAACAATGAATAGGTTAACCAGAAAATCAAAGGGAAAATTTTAAAAAACAATACATGGAAACAAATGAAAATGAAAAAATACAGGCCTACCTCAAGAAGCAAGAAAAATCTCAAATAAACAACCTAACCTTACACCTGAAGGAGCTAGAAAAAGAACAACAAATGAAGTCTAAAGTTAGCAGAAGGAATATAAAGAGAACAGAAATAAATGATATAGAAACTAAGAAACAATAGAACAGATCAATGAAACAAGGAGGTGGTCCTTCAAAAAATTAATAAAATTGATAAACCTCTCACCAGACTTATCAAAAAGAGAAAGGACCCAAATAAAATCACAAATGAGAGAGGAGAAATCACAACCACACCACAACATCACAGAAATGCAAACAATTAGAATACTATGAAAAACTATATGCCAACAAATTGGACAAACTGGAAGAAGTGAATGAATTCCTAGAAACATATAAATTACCAAAACTGAAACAGGAAGAAATAGAAAACTTGAACAGAATGATAACCAGCAAAGAAATTGAATCAGTAATCAAGAATCTCCCAACAAACAAAAGTCCAGGACCAGATGGCTTCACAGACGAATTCCACCAAACATTTAAAGAAGAGTTAATACCTATTCTTATCAAAGTACTCCAAAAAATAGAAGTGGAAAGAAAACTTCCAAATTCATCCCATGGTGCCCAAATTACCCTGATGCCAAAACCAGATAAAGGCACCACTAGAAAAGAGAACTACAGGCCAATATCCCTGATGAATATAGATGCAAAAATTCTTAATAAAAAACTAACAAACTGAGTCCAACAATACATTAAAAAATTATTCACCATGATCAATTTGGATTTATTCCTGGGTTATGAGGGTGGTTCATATTTGCAAATCAGTCAATATGATACATATCTTAAGCCACATATAAAAACCCCTGGCTAAGATCATCTTAAATGGAGAAAAACAGATCTTTCCCTCTCCAGTTAGGAACAAGATGGGGATGTCCACTCTCACTACTTTTATTCAATAGAGTACTGGAAGTCCTAGCCACAGCAATGAGACAACAAAAAGAAATAAGAGGCATCCAAATCGGCAAATATGATGTAAACTTTTCACTATTTGCATATTATATTGTTCTATATATATAGGAAACCCAAGAGAATCCAACAAAAGCTACTGGAACTGATAAGTTCAGTGAAGTTCCAGGATCCAAAATCAATGTAAAAGACACCCGTTGCATTCCCATACACTAATAATGAAGCAGCGGAAAGAGAAATAAGGGAATCAATCTCAGTTAAAACTGCACCAAAAACAATAAGATACATTAGAGTAAACCTAACCAAAGAGGTGAAAGAGTTGTACTCTGAAAACTATAAAACACTGATGAAAGAAACTGAAGATGACACACAGAAAAATGGAAAAACATTCCAAGCTCATGGATTAGAAAAAAAATATTGTTAAAATGTCTATGCTACTCAAAACAATATACACATTTAATGCAACCCCTATCAAAATACCAACAGCATTTTTCACAGAGCTAGAACAAATAATCCCCAAACTTGTATGGAACCACAAAAGATCCAGAATACCCAAAGCAACCTTGAAAAAGAAAAACAAAGCAGGAGGCATCACAATTCCAGACTTCAAATTATCTTACAAAACTGTAGTAATCAAAATAGGATGGTAGTGGCACAAAAGTATATACATAGATCAATAGAACATAATGAAAAAATACTCAGAAATAAATCCACAATCATATGGTCAATTAATCTTTTTAAAATTTTTAAAATTTAAATTCAATTAATTAACATATAATGTGTTATTGGTTTCAGAGGTAGAGGTCAGTGATTCATCAGTCTTATATAATACCCAATGCTCATTACATCATGTGTTCTCCTTAATGTCTATCATCCAGTCATCCCATCCCCCCATCCCCCCTCCAGCAACCCTCAGTTTGTTTCCTATGATTAAGAGTCTCTTATGGTTTATCTCCCTCTCTGGTTTTGTCTTGTTTCATTTTTTCCTCTCTTCCTCTATGGTGGTGTTTTGTTTCTTAAATTCCACATATCAGTGAGATCATATGATAATTATCTGTCTCTGATCGACTTACTTCATTTAGCATAATACCCTCTAGTTACATCCATGTTATTGCACATTGCAAGATTTCATTTTTTGATGGCTGAGTAATATTCCAACACACACACACACACACACACACACACACACACACACACACCCCACATCTTCTTTATCCATTCATCTGTCCATGGACATCTGGGTTCTTTCCACTGTTTGGCTATTGTGGACATTGTTTCTATAAACATGGGGTGCAGGTGTCCCTTCAGATCACTACCTTTATATCTTTGGGGTAAATACCCAGTAGTGAAATTGCTGGGTCATAGGGTGGCTCTATTTTTAACTTCTTGAGGAACCTCCATATTGTTTTCCAGAGTGTCTACATCAGCTTGCATTCCCACCAACATGTAAGAGGGTTCCCATTTTTCCACATCCTTGCCAACATTTGTTGTTTCCTGACTTGTTAATTTTAGCCATTCAGACTGGTGGTGGTGGTATCTTACTGTTGTTCTGATTTGTATTTCCCTGATGCTGAGTGATGTGAAACATATTTTTCATGTGTCTGTTGGCCATTTGTATGCCTTCTTTGGAGAAATGTCTGTTCATGTCATCTGCCCATTTCTTGATTGGATCATTTGTTCTTTGGGTGTTGAACTTGATAAGTTCTTTATAGATTTTGGATACTAGCCCTTTATCTGATATGTGATTTGCAAATATCTTCTCCCATTCTGTCTTTTGGTTCTGTCAACTGTTTCCTTTGCTATGCAAAAGCTTATTATCTTGATGAAGTCCCAATAGTTCACTTTTGCCTTTGTTTCCCTTGCCTTTGGAGACATGGCTAGCAAGAAGTTGCTCCAGCTGAGGTCAAAGAGTTTGCTGCCTGTGTTCTCCTCTAGGATTTTGATGGGTTCCTGTCTCACATTTAGGTCATTCAACCATTTTGAGTCTATTTTGTGTATGGTATAAGGAAATGGTTCAGTTTAATTCTTCTGCTTGTGGCTGTCCAATTTTCCCAATACCATTTATTGAAGAGACTGTCTTTTTCCATTGGATATTCTTTCCTGCTTTGTTGAAGATTAGTTGACCATAGAGTTGTGGGTCCATTTTTGGGTTCTCTATTCTGTTCCATTGATCTATGTGTCTGTTTTTGTGCCAGTACCATACTGTCTTGATGATTATTGCTTTTAATAGAACTTGAAGTCTGGGACTGTGATGCCACCAGTTTTGTTCCCCACCCCAACATTCCTTTGGGTCTTTGGGGTCTTTTCTGGTTCCATTCAAATTTTAGGATTCTTTGTTCCAGTTCTGTGAAAAAAGTTGATGGTATTTAATAGGGATTGCATTGAATGTAAAGATTGCTGTAGGTAGCATCAACATGTTAACAATATTTGTTCTTCCAATCCATAAGCATAGAATGTTTTTCCATATCTTTATGTCTTGTTCGATTTCTTTCATGAGTGTTCTGTAAGTTTCTGAGTACAGATCCATTGCCTCTTCGGATAGGTTTATTCCTAGGTATCTTATGGTTTTTGGTACAGTCATAAATGGGATCAACTCCTTAATTTTTCTTTCTTCTCTCTCATTGTTTGTATAGAAATGCCACTGATTTCTGTGCATTGATTTTATAGCCTGCCACTTTGCTGAATTCCTGTATGAGTTCTAGAAATTTTGGGGTGGAGTCTTTTTGGTTTTCCACATAGAGTATCATGTCATCTGCTAAAAGTGAGAGTTTGACTTCTTCTTTGCTGATTCGGGTGCCTTTGATTTCGTTTTGTTGTCTGATTGCTGAGCCTAGGACTTCTAGTACTATGTTGAACAACAGTAGTGAGAGTGAACATTTCTGCTGTGTACCTGACCTTAGGGGAAAAGATCTCCATTTTTCCCCATTGAGAATGATATTCACTGTAGGCTTTTTGTAGATAACTTTTATGATTATTGAGGTATGTACCCTCTCTCTCTACACTTTGAAGACTTTTAATCAAGAAAGGATGCTATACTTTGTCAAATGCTTTTTCTGCATCTATTGAGAGGATCATATGGTTCTTGTCCTTTCTTTTATTAATGTAGTTTATCACATTGATTGATTTGTTGATGTTGAACCACCCTTGCAGACCAGGAATAAATCTCACTTGGTTGTGCTGAATAATCCTTTTAATGTACTGTTGGATCTTATTGGCTAGTACTTTGGTGAGAATTTTTGCATCCATGTTCATCAGGGATGTTGGTCTTTAATTCTTCTTGGTGGGGTCTTTTTCTATTTGGGTATCAAGGTAATGCTGGCCTCATAGAAAGAGTTTGGAAGTTTTCCTTCCATTTTGATTTTTTTGAAATAGCTTCAGAAGAATAGGTATTAATTCTTCTTTAAATATTCAGAAGAATTCCCCTGGGAAGCCATCCGGCCCTGGGCTCTTGTTTGTTGGGAGATTTTTGATTACTGCTTCAATTTCCTTGCTGGTTATGGGTCTGTTCATGTTTTCTATCTCTTCCTGTTTCAGTTTGCTAGTTTCTGTGTCTCTAGGAATGCATCCATTTCTTCCAGATTGTCTAATTTGTTGGCATATATATAGTTTAATTAATCTTTGACAAAACAGAAAGAATATCCAATGGGAAAAAGAATGTCTCTTCAACAAATGATATTGGGAAAACTAGACAACAACATGTAAAAGAATGAAACTGGACCACTTTCTTACATCATATACAAAAATAAATTCAAAATGGATTAAAGACCTAAATGGGAGACCTGAAGCCATGAAAATCCTAGAAGAGAACACAGGCAGTAACTTCTTTACATTGGCCATAGCAACTTCTTTCTAGATGTGTCTCTTGAGGAAAGGGAAACAAAATAAAAAATAAACAACTGGATCACATCAAAATAAAAACCTTATACACAGCAAAGGGAACAATCAAAAAAACTAAAAGGGAATCTATGGAACAAGAGAAGATATTTGCAAATGACATGTCTGATAAAGGATTAGTATCCACATTATAAAAGGAATTATAAAACTCAACACCCAAGACATGAATAGTCCAGTAAAAGAAAATAGGCAGAAGACATGAATAGACATTTTGTCCAAAGAAGACACACAGATGGCAGACACATGAAAAGATGCTCAACATCACTCAACACCAGGGAAATACACATCCAAACTACAATGAGATATCACCTTATACTTGTCAGAATGGCTAAAATCAACAACACAAGAAACAACAGGTTTTGGTGAGGATATGGAAAGAGGAGAATTCTCTTGCAGTACTAGTGGGAATCCAAATTGATGCAGCTACTCTGGAAAACAGTATGATGGGTTCCTTGAAAAGTTAAAAGTAGAACTGTCTTATGATCCAGAAATCCCACTGCTAGGCATTTACCCAAAGAATACAAAAATACTAATTCAAAGGAATGCCCGCACCCCAATGTTAATAGCAGCATTATCTACAATAGCCAAATTATGGATACAGCCCAAGTGTCCACTGACTGATGAATGGATAAAGATGTGATACACACACACACACACACACACACACACACACACACACACACACTGGAATATTACTCAGCCATAAAAAAGAATGAAATCTTGCTATTTGCAATGATATGGATGGAGCTATAGAGTATTATGCAAAGTGCAATAAGTCAGTCTGAGAAAGACAAATACCACATGATTTCGCTCATATGTGGAATTAAAAAACAAACAAGTACGGGGTGCCTAGGTTGCTCAGTGGATTAAAGCCTCTGCCTTCAGCTCAGGCCATGATCTTTGGGTCCTGGGATCAAGGTCCACATTAGGCTCTCTGCTCAGCAGGGAGCCTGGTTCCTCCTCTCTCTCTGCCTGCCTCTCTGCCTACTTGTACTCTCTCTCTCTGTCTCTGTCAAATAAATAAATAAAATGTTAAAAAAAAAACCCAAACAAGTAAACAAACAAACAAAGAGTTAAAAGAGAGAGAGAGAGAGAGAGAGAGAGAGAGAGAGAGGCAAAATAAGAAATAGACTCTTAACTACAAAGAACAAACTGATGCTTACCAGAGGGGAGGTGTGTGGGGAAATGGGTTAAATGGATGGTGGGGATTAAGGAGTCCACTTGTTATGATGAGCACTGGGTGGTGTATAGAAGTGTAGAATTACTATCCTGTACATCTGAAATTAATATTACAGTCTATGTTAACTAACCAGAATTTAAATTATAACTTAAAAAAATAAAAAAGGAAAAGAGGAGATATACCACCAATTGAGTCAACCAGTTCTAAGTGTGGTGTGAAAAGTTTCTATGAAACAGTTGGAAGAAGGGAAAATATCCTTATCATGTTCTACAATATTCAACCAAGACAGACTGATAGGGTAGACACTGGTGCCATCATAATGTTCCCTATACAAATAAAGGCACTGTTATTAAATTAAGCATTAATTTAAAACTCAGGTTATTAAGTATACATGATTAATCTATTTTAAAGTTTCTTAGATTTGGTTAACACATAATTGTTGCATAAAAGCTGGTTCAACTCAGATTTAAGGGGAAAAAGCCATCTCAAACTTGGAAAAGTTAACTAATATTTAGAAATTAGAAAATTAGATCTGATCATGATGTCTAGTAATGATGTCTATTAACCAGCCCTCCCCACCCCAGCTAATCCTTGTTTCCTATTAGGAGATTACTCTACTTATTAGTCTATTAATGATAAAAATTCAGAGACTGAAGCTCTGTCACAATCAAAAGTGTTGCTTGATATATGGAATATGTGGACTTGGAGAAGCTAGAAAACTTGTCCTTCAAGAGAAAATACCAGAGCCTTCTCTGTGAGACCTAATCTCATCATTGCCATGTAATGCAAAATTGTACTAACTCTTAAATACTCAGTTGGAGTTTTCTAAAGGTCTGCATTTCCTAGATTGTCATTTAGAGAATAGGAGCACAGAAAAAAGTCCATTACATACAATATTATTAAAACCCCCTTTGAAACTCTGGCTTATGCCAAAGATGGAATAAGAGGAATCAGTATTATCCTGTCACCTCTAGCAACTCCCCCACACTCCAGTTCTCCAAAAGCAGGAAAATAATATATGAGAAAACTGTTTTCAAGACACTTGCCATCAGGCAATAAAGTCGTTATCTCTGAAAAATTGGAAATAAGTGATGTGAGCCTACAATTGTCTTAGTATATTGTTTTGAAAAAGGTTCCAGTCTGTGGCACAGGGAGGGTGAAGCCAATCACAGCCTGGTGGACTCCCTGATTTGAGGAGATGGAGTTAACATTACATAATCATAAATAGGTCAATCTACCACAAAGACATTGCAATTATAAATGTGTATGTACCAAACAAGAGTTGCAAAATGTATACAGCAAAAGCTGGCAGAACTGAAAAGAGAAAGAGATGACTCAACATTATAGCTGGAAACTCCAACAGCACTTTCTCAGCAATATATACAACAACTAGACAGAAAAATTAGCAAAGATATAGAAGAACTCAACAACACCATCAACCAACAAAATATCATTAACATTTATAGAACATTCCACCCTACAACTGGATACAGACTCAAGTGCCAGTGAAACATATAGTAAAACATATCCTGGGCTATATCCTGGGCCATAAAACAAAGCTTAACAAATTGAAAAGAATTGAAATCATACAGCATGTGTTCTCTGACCACAGGGGAATAAAACTGGGACTCAATAACAGAGAGGTAATAGGAAAATGTTCAAACACAAGAAAGCTAAAGAATACACTGATAAATAATCCATGGGTCAAAGAGGAAGTCTCAAAGGAAATAAGAACCTAGAAAAAGATAAAATAAATCCAAAGCAAGCAGAAGAAAAGAAATAAACATATGAGTAAAACTTAATGAAATTAAAAACAGAAAATAAAATCAATGAAACAAAAAGCTCATTCTTTGCAAAGATCAATAAAAGTGACAAACTTCTAGAAAGGCTGAGAAAGAAAAAAAAAGAAGACACACATTATCAATGTCAGGAATAAAACAAGGGCTGTCATTACATATACTGCAGACATCAAAAAGATAGTAAGGGAATACTACATAGAACTCTATACCCATAAATTTGACAGCTTAGAGAAAATGGACCAGTTCCTCAAAAAGCACAAACTACTAAAATTCACCCAACAAAGAACAAATCATTTGATAAACCCTACAACTTTAAGAAAATTGACTTTAAAATTTAAAAATACCCCCCAAAGATATATCAAGGCCCAAATAGTTTCACTGAATAATTCTATCAAATGTTTAAAGAATTAACACCAGTTTTATACAGCCTCTTCTCGAAACAAATACTTCTCAATTCAATCAGTGAGGCCCACTTTACCCAGATACCGCAAATAGACAAAGACAGTACAGAAAAAAGAAAACTATAGACCAATATCCCTCAAGGATTTTGATTTTTAAGTCCTTAAAATATTAGCAAGTAGAATTCAGCAACATATAAAAAAAGAATTATACATTATGATTAATTGAGGTGTATTCCAGGAATGCAGACCTAATTCAATTATCAAAATTGATCAAGGTAATCCATCATATTTACAGGCTAAAAAGAACAAAAATAACATGATCATATCAATTGATGCAAAAAAAGCATTTGACAAAATTCAGCACTCATTCATGATAAAAATTCTCAGAGAAACAGGACTAAGGAAAAATTCTTCAACTTCTTGAAGAACATCTACAAAAACCTCTAGCTAACATATTTAATGGTGAAGGACTGCATGCTCTCCTCTCAAGTTGGGAACAAGGTAAAGATGTCTGTTCTCATCACTTTTATTCAACCTAGTACTGGAAGTTCTAACCAGTGTAGAAAACCAAGAAAATAAAAATGATACAAATGGGAAAGTAAGAAATAAAATTTTCCCTACTTGCATAATAATGTGATTGTGTAGAAAATACCAAGAAATCCACACAAAACTTCTAGAACTAATAAATGAGTTTAGCAAGTTCATAGAACGCAGGATAAATATACAAAAATCAATTGTATTTTATACATGAGCAATGGATACACAGAAACTTAAAGTGAAAATACAATACCATTTAAAATTATTTAAAAATAGGTATAATGCTAACAAAATGTGTATGGCATATATGATAAAAATTACAAAATAAATAATAATTGGAAATAAATACCATGTTAATGATCAGAAGATTCACACAGTAAAGATGTTAAGCCTCCACAAATTGATATGCAGGTTTAACACAATTCCTATAAAAATTTTTTGTAGATACTGACAGATTATTCTACAATTTATATAAAAAGGATAAGGAACTAGTATAGCTAAAAATAAATTTTGAAAAAGAAAAATGAAGCGGGAGAAAACAATCTATTCTATTTAAAAATTTATTATGTAGCCATAGTAATCAAGACTCTAGTATTGGCAGAGGGATAGACACATGGATCACTGGAATAAAACAAAGAACCCAGAAATAGACTCACATAAATTTGGCCAACTGATCTTTGACAAAGGTGCAAAAACAATTCAATGGAGCAAGAACAGCCTTTTCAACAAACTATACAGGAGTAACTGGATATCCACAGACAAAACAACAACAACAACAAACCATAAGTCTCACACCTTATACAAAAATTAATTCAAAACAGATCACGAACATAAACACAAACACAAAGCTGTAAAACTTCTAGAAAAAAAACATAGAAGAACATCTTCAGGATCTAGAAGTAGACAAAAAGTTCTTGATACCAATAACATGATCCATCAAAAGAAATTAATAAATTGAACTTCATTAAAATTAAAAACTTTTGCCCTATGAGAGACCCTATTAAGAAGTTGAGGGGTGGTTGGGTGGCTCAGTCAGGTGAGCATCTGCCTTTGGCTGGGGTAATGAGCCCAGGGTCCTGGGATCAGTCAGCATCGGGCTCCCTGCTCAGCTGGGATCCTGCCCCTTCCTCTCCCTCTGCTGTTCTCCCCGCAGTATCTAGAGTGCCTAATATACCGAAGTGTCTAAAATATTTTTTAAGTGACATTACCAAATGTTGGTGAGGATGCAGAGAAACTGGATCATTCACACATTGCTGGTGGGGAGGTAAAATGGTACAGCCACTCTGGAAAACAGTTTGGCAATTTCTTTTAAAACTAAACATACAACAAACAAACAAACAAACAAACAAAACAAACAAACAAAAACTAAGCATACACTGAGGTGCCTGGATGGCTCAGTCGTTTGAGGGGCCAATCTTGATTTCAGCTAAGGTCATGATCTCAGGATCAGGAGATGGAGCCCCACACAGGGCTCTGTGCTCAGTGGGGAGTCTGCTTGAGATTCTGTCTCTCTTCCTCTGCTCCTCCTCCACTCATACACACACTTGTTGTCTCTCTAAAATAAATAAATAGTTTTTAAAAATTAAAAAAAAATAAAATGAAACATGCATTTAGCATACAACACCTATTGTGCTCCTGTCATTTATTCCAGAAAAGTGAAAACTTTGTTCACACAAATATCTATACAAAAGTGCTTATACCAGCTTTATTTGTAATAGCTAAAAACTAGAAAAAAATCCAGATGTCCTTCAATAGGTGAATGTTAAACTATGTTATATTCATTCCATGGAATACTACTCAATAAAAAGGAAAATACTTTTGACATACACAGTACACTGAGTAAGAAAAAGCAGGTTACACACTATATGTACACTCAAAGGCTACACACTGTATGATTATATGTATAGAGCATTCTTGAACCAACCAAATTATAGAAATGAACAATAGATAAGTGACTGCCAAGGGCTAAGGAGGGGGTTGAATAGCAGAGAAGTGGGTGTGCTATAAAAGTACAACACGAGAGGTCACTCAGATGAAGCAAATGTTCTCTATTTTGATTGTATCAATATTAAAGTATGATTGCTATTTTACTATAGTTTTATAAGATGTTATCATTGGAGAAAACTGGATAAAGAGCACATGGAAGGGCGCCTGGGTGGCTCAGTGGGTTAAAGCCTCTGCTTTCGGCTCGGGTCATGATCTCAGCCTCCTGGGATCGAGGCCCGCATGGGGCTCTCTGCTCAGCGGGGAGCCTGCTTCCTCCTCTCCCTGTCTCTCTGCCTACTTGTAATCTCTCTCTCTGTGTCAAATAAATAAATAAAATCTTAAAAAAAAAATTAAAAAAAAAGAGCACATGGAATTTCTCTATATTACTTCCTACAACTACATGTGAATCTACAATTGTCTCAAAAATTTTAATTTAGCAAATAACAACTATGCATTGCTTACCAAAAACACAACTTAAATATAAAGTCACAATGAAGTTAAAAATAAAAGGATAGACAAAGATGTCCCATGCTAACATTAGTCAAAAGAAAGCTGGCTTAGCTATTTTAACATAAGAAAAAACAGATTTCAAATAAAAGAATATCACCAGGGATTAAGAAGTTTATTTCAGAAAGTAACTGGGTCATTAATCGTGAAAACATAAAGGTCTTAAACATGTATGCCCCTAATAATGGAGCCTTCAAAACATACAAAGTAAAAATTGATAGAGCTGCAAGAAATGATGAGAAAATTCACAAAGTTAGAGACAGCAATACCCCTCTCTCATTAACTGATAAAACAAGTAAATATAAAATCAACAAGGATATAGTTGATTTGACAAACATCAACCAATTTGACCTAACTAACGTTTACAGGACACACCACCCATCAAGAGTAGAATACACATTCAAGTGCACATGGAAATTTACTAACATAGACCATATTCTAAACCATAAAACTAAGCTCAATAAACTTAATGAGATTCCAGCAATACAAAAAAAATATGTTTTCTGACCCTTGTATAATTAAATTAGAAACAAATAATAGATAAAATATCTGGAAAATTCCTGATATTTAAAAACTAAATACCACACTTCTAAACAACGCATGGATCAAAGAAGAAATCAAAATAAAAATTATAAAGTATTATGAACTGAAGGAAAATGAAACAACAGCATATAAGAAAGAGTTAGCTAATCCCAAAGGAGTATTTAGGAAGATAGCACTGAACACCTATATTAAAAAATAAGAAAGGTCTCAAATCAATGACCTCATCTTTCATCTTAAGAAATTAAAAAAAGAAGAGCAAATTAAATCCAAAATACGAAAAAGAAAGAAAATAAAGATTAAAGAAGAAACCAATGAAATAGTATAAAAATAATAAAGTCATTGTAATCAAAAGCCAATTCTTTGAGCGTATATTAGTAAGACTGATAAACTTCCAGCCAGACTGAGAGAAAAGGCATAAATTACTAAGATCTGAAATGAGAGAGATGACATCACTATTCTACAGATATTAAATGGATAATAATGAATTTTATGAACACTGTAATGTCTGTGAAATTGACAAAAGATGAAATGGATTCCTTAGAAGATACAAACTGCCAAAGTTCACCCAAAAAGAAACGGATAACCTGAACAGACCTCTATCTATTAAAGAGATGGAATTTGTATATGGACATTGGGGAAGGTTTGTGCTTTGGTGAATGCTGTGAAAGATGTAAGCCTGATGATTCATAGACCTGTACCCCTTGGGCAAAGAATAAAAATAAAATTAAAAAAAAAATCTTCCCATGAAGAAAGATCCAGGACAATAATTCACAGGTGAATTGAACCAAACATTTTAAAAGACAATAATGACAATTTACCAAACTTTTCCAGAACAGTGAAGAGGAAAGAATATTCCCCAACTCATTCTATGAGCCGAGCACTGCACTACTACTAAAACTAGACAAAAACAAAAGAAATTACAGATTACAAATATTACAAAACAAAACTCCAAACTAATATCCTTCATGAACATAGATATAAACGTTCTAAACAAAATATTAGCCAACTGAATGCAACAGTACATAAAAATGATAATACATTATGACCAAGTAGGTTTAATCTCCGGAATGCAGGGTTGGGTTAACATTAGATAATCAACAAATATAACTCATCATATTAACACACTAAAAAAAAAATCATCACAATGACATAGAAAAAAGATGTTTGACAAAATCCAACATACAGTCCTGATTAAAAAAAAATTCATCAAACTAGGAATAGAACCTGATAAAAAGCAACTGTAAAATATGTACAGCTAACATCATATCTAACGGTAAAAGACTGAATACTTTCCTTCTAAGATCAGGAAAAAGACAAGGAGATCTACTTTCATTACTTCTACTTAATCTTAGATGGGGGTTATGGCTATTTCAATTAAGCAAGAAATATAAATAAAATATATCCAGACTGGAATGGTAAAAGTAAATGTGTCTATTCACAGATGGCATGATTGTCTATGTAGAAGAGCCAAAGCCATGTACAAAAAAAAAAAATCTATTAGAACTAATAAGTAAGTTTAGGAAGATTGGATGATACAAGATCAATATATAAAATTTGGTTGATTTTTATATACTAGCAATGAACAATCAGAAATGAACAAATCAGAAAAAATCAAAAATAAAAAGTAATACCATTAATAAAACCATTATATATGAAATTCTTAGGGATAATTCTGACAAGATATAAAAAGTCTGTATGCTAAAACTATAAATCATTGCTGAAAAATACTAAAGAAAATCTAAAGAGATTTACTTTGTTCATGAGTCTGAAGACTCACTAATGGTAAGAGTTATATTATCCATAAATTAACGAATTCAGTGCAAGCCCAATCAAAATCTTAGTAGACTTTTTGTTGAAACAGACAGGATGACTTTTTTTTTTTTTTTTGCCCCAGGAGTACAGGTCTGTAAATCATCAGGCTTTCACCTTTCACAGCACTCACCATAGCACAAACCCTCCCCAATGTCCATAACCCATCCACTCTATCCATACCCTCCCACCCCCCAGTAACCCTCAGTTTGTTTCGTGAGATTAAGAATCTCTTATGGTTTGTCTCCTTCCCGATCCCATCTTGTTTCATTTTTTAAAAATTCATATGGAAATGCAAAGACCTAGAATAGTCAAAAAAATTTGTATAATAAAGCTACAGTAATCACAACAGTGTGATGTAGGAGTAAAAACAGACATTATCAATGGAACAGAATAGAGTGCTGAAATGGACTCACACATATATCGATAACTGATTTGTGACAATAGTACAAAGGCAATTTAGTGAAGATTTTTTTCCCCCAACAAATGGTGCTGAACAACTGAATATCCATATGTTAAAAAGTGAAATCCAAACCATACCTCTTCTCATAAAAAAAAACCTAACTCATCCATAAAAACAAAACAAAACAAAAAACAAAAAATTAACAACATCCACAAAAGAACAAATAGATAAAATGGGCTATATAGAAATTTGAAATTTCTGCTCCTGAAAGGCACAGTTAAAAGAATAAAAAGCCAAACTACAGACTAGATGAAAACTTGGCAAAACATGTATCTGACGAAAGACTTTTATTCCAGATATATAGAGAACTCTCAAAAGTCAATATTGAGAAAACAAACCAATTTTAAAAATGGGCAAGAGACTTGAACATACACTTCACAAAAGGCCAATTAACACACATAAAAATGTCCAACATCATTAGGCATTAGAGCAATGCAAATTAAAACCACATTAAGATATTTCTTTGTACCTATTAGAACAGATAAAATTTAAAAGCCTGACCGTACCAAGTTTTGGCATGGATGCAGAGGAATTAGAACTTTCCTACCCTTCTCAGGGGAAATGTAAAATTGCACAACTACTTTGAAAAACAGTTTGGCAGTTGCTTACAAAGTTAAACATACACTTACCATATGATTCAGCCATTCTACTCTCACTTACCCAAGAGAACAAAGCATATGTCCACACAGATATGTACCAGAATGTTCATAGTAACTTTATTTATAATACCTCTAAATGAGAAACATCTCCCCAGTGTCCACCAAAAGGATAAATAAACTGTGTTAAATCCATACAATGGAATACTATCCAGCAAAGTAAAAGAATAAATATTAACATACATGACAACACAGATGAATCTCAAAATAATTTTGCTGAGTGAAGGAAGCCACACAAAAGAATGCATACTCTAAATTCCATTTATAAAAATATAAATTCCATTTATATAAAATTCTAAAATAATACAAACTATAGTGACAGAAAGCAACTCAGTGGCTACCTGGGGACAAGGATGTAGATATAGGGAAGTGAAGATGATTACATGGGGGATGAGGAACTTTTTGGAGTAAAGACTATGTTCACTGTTTTGATTGTGGTGTTAGTTCACACGTGTATATATATATCTCAAAATCTCTCAAAATGCACACTTTTGACATATGCTGTGTGTATTGTGTGGCATATCTCAATAATGCTATTTTTAAAAAATTTCATTTGGGACAGATTCTTTACTAGCATCTCAAAGCTCTCAGTGTATTTTTGAGATGAGTGTACGTGAACTGCAAAACTTCACTTTTGGTAAGTGTAAATCTTATTTTTACCTGCTTCTGAAGCTCTTTTCCCTAGAATACCCATCCTCTGCTCTTAGCCAACTGAAAATAAAATGGAAATCCCAAGATAATATTTTAGGTGCTTAAGATATTTAGTGGTCCCATGCAAAATTTCCTACTACAGACTCTAATGATACCTAGTTTCTTCTCAACTTACATGCAGAAAGGGTATAATAGCTCTGGTATGACTAGGCCTGAGTATATCAAAGAATAGTGTATGTATTGTTAACATATAACCTGAAACTATGGGATAACACTATAGTTATAACACCCTGTGGGGTTTGTGCTGTGGTAGTGGTAGGGAGTAGAGTTAGAGGTAGAACCATAAAAAAATGAGACTATGGTGGGGGGTTAGCTTTGAGTTCAGAAATTAGGACAGTTTAGTCTTGTCACCTAGAAGTCCGTATTCAAAGTGCAGGGTGAAAGGCACATCAATTTGGAGGAATTCAATGAACAAAACAGGAAAGTTGAGTTGGGTTTGGAGAGAGTGTGGGTAAAACAGTACTGAAATGGGGTTGTGAGATAGATTGTTCCTGAATAACCAAGAGAAATGAGAGTATTGGTTCTTACTATGGACTCAAAAGTAAAAGAAAGGGGCACTCTGTAGATCACAAAAATTGCAGGGGAAACCCAAATCAGGGCAAATTCTAAAATTGGTTTATGTATTCATTTGGGGCACACGTAGCTGAGTGGGGCTGTGCACCTATAACCTGAATAATCACAGACAGGGCACCTTCTTCAATCATAGAAAATGTGGCTTAGAAAGCCCTACAAATAGGGGAATTTGAGAGTACCATCTGCCTTCTATCAAGACTTATTCACAATGCAACACTTACTTCCACAAAATGAGACCACATTTCTCTAGAATATGATTAATTTTCAATGGCCTTTTCAACTTTTGTTATTAAAAGAGAGAAAGAACATCTTCTGGGCACTCCTCTTTCCCTGACACCTTATAAATTCTTATTGCTTTAAGAAAGCCTTTAAAAAGAAGGGCCTTTGTGGGCAGCTGCATTAGATGAGAAACTAAAGGGATGGGAGAAGCTGAGGCTGAAATAAGAGCATGAAGCTACTAAACGAACATGTGATAGTTTGAGATGATGTGACTATTCAAAACCACTATCCCTATATACAAAAATCCAGGGGGCTTCCTAGAGTTTCTACCACAAATCCCTCCACTGGGGAGAAATACAGTTCTAACTGATGGACAGAGAATGAGGTCACAACAGGGGTAAGGGTGCCGAACAAAAAGATAGGAGAGAAGTTCTGTTCTTAGGAACTTGCATCAAGAAGAAAAATTTTTTTTCTTTTAATAATGGTAAATAGGATAGAAGTGGTTTGAGGGCCTTCTCTCTGGGGGATTATTATGTGGGATCCTTTTTACCAATTCAAGCATATTAATGCCAAAATAAATTTATCTCCCAGACACATATTTTCATAAATACAGTAATGTTAGTAACTTTGTAAAGTAATGTAATGTTACAGCAATACTTAGAATGTTATATTAAATGAAGGTACATATGGATTTTTCATGGCCATCTTTTTTTTTTAAGATTTTATTTATTTATTTATTATTTATTTGTCATAGAGAGAGAGCACAAGCAGGCAGAGTAGCAGGCAGAGACAGAGAGAAAAGCAGGCTCTCCACTGAGCAAGGAGCCTGATGTGGGACTCAATCCTAGGAGTCTGGGATCATGACCTGAGCCAAAGGCAACCGCTTAACCAACTGAGCCACCCAGGAGTCCCTCACAGTCATCTTTTCACTGGCAGTGGTTTTTATCTTCTGGTTGCATGTGTGTGTGTGTGTGTGTGTGGGGGGTGTCATATCAAGCTGCTCACTGGATATTTCCACATGGCTTTCTTTGATACCTCCAACTTAACTTTAACCTTAACCTTTTGATCTCCAACTTAACTTGTCTAAATAAAAAATCTACTAATTTTCCATTTTACTTGGCCCCTCTCCCTCATCTCCTTTAGGCAGTTAGTCACTCCACTTTGTGAATCCTTCCTTTGTAATTTCATTCATTTCTTTTTTCATTTTTATGGTGATCCTTTATTTAGGCCGTTGTTATCTTGAGTTTTTATCACCAGTCTTCAAATTGGTGTTTCTTTTTAGAACAGAGGTCCTCTAGGGTAGATAATAGTGGAGATCAGATAAAGGAATTTACCACCTCGAGGGTATGCCAAATTTACTCACACAAAGGAAGTTCAAAGTAAAGTCAGACAAGGAGAGGTGAGATGTTTGGGTGGAGTGGAGAAGAGGAGTCACAGGAAGACTGCCAGCCAGGGTAAGAGGAGCTGAGTGAACTGAAGTGTGGCAGGTCCCAAGACTGAGAATGTAATTCTTGGTCCTCGGTATCCAAAGGTTAGAATAGGGTCAACCCCTCTTGATAGTGTGTCCTCAATATTTACCTTTCACTTATTTGTGGCTTCAACTGGAGATAGTGTAAGTTTGTTGAGGACAGATATACTTTTCCTTATAACTTAAATGAATAACACAATATTCACAGTATTTTATGAGTGATTTGTATTGTTGCTATTAGAGATAATATTTTAACATTCTTTTTTTTTAAGATTTTATTTATTTATTTTGACAGAAAGAGATTACAAATAAGCAGAGAGAGAGAGAGGAGGAAGCAGACTCCCTGCCAAGCAGGGAGTCCAATGCAGGGCCCGATCCCAGGACCCTGAGATCATGACCTGAGCCGAAGGCAGAGGCTTTAACCCACTGAGCCACCCAGGCGCCCCTATTTTAACATTCTTTATTTCAGAGTCAAGTCTTTCAGCTCCTTTTTGAGACCTTTAATTTCCATTTAGATTGTCTTTGAAGTGTTTATTTGGTCATTAATTTTTCCTTGAGTTAAATTACATACCTTAGAGTTTCCTTTACCCAAAAAGTGTATTTTCAGAAAAATGTGTCCTAAATTGACTTTTGAAGCACTCAACAGTGTTGCCTATTGTTGGGCCGACAGGGTCCGGGGAACTGAGGAGGCCACAAGATGGCGGCTGCCCTACTGTCTCACCGCCCCGCCCCCCTCTAATCAGCTTCCACTCTCAAAAGACCGCCAAGGCCAGAGCTTCGGCGGGAAACCGAGGGCTGAACTCCATCCAATCTCCTACCAATTACGGTCATGTTCCCCTGTTCCGCCCACACCCCATAAAAACCCGTGCGCATCCTCCCCAGGTGCGACTTCCCGACTCCCTTCTCCCGGAGTCGCGGAACCTCGCCCGAGGGCGTCTCTATTAAAAATCTCCCCTCGTGCCTATTCGTCTGGTGCTTTGTTTCATCCGCCGTTACTGGGAGGGCTACCGGGAAACCTTACACCTATGAAATATTATTGTTGTTGTTCTTTTTAAGAGAGAGAGTGCCCAGACGGAAGGGGCAGAGGGAAAAGAAGAGAGAAAGAATCTTAAGCAGGCTCCATGCCCAGCACAGAGCCATACGTGGGGCTCAATCAGGACCCTGAGATCATGGGTGCCTGGGTGGCTCAGTGGGTTAAAGCCTCTGCCTTTGGCTCAGGTCATGATCTCAGGGTCCTGGGATCCAGCCCTGCATTGGGCTCCCTGCTCAGCGGGAAGCCTGCTTCTCCTCTTTCTCTGCCTGCCTCTCTGCCTACTTGTAATCTCTCTCTCTCTGTCAAGTAAATAAAAATAAAATCTTAAAAAAAAAAAGGACCCTGAGATCATAACCTGAGCCAAAATCAAGAGCAGGATATTTAACTGCCTGAACCACCCAAGCATCCTACCACAGATCTTCTTTTTCAAGTTTGTATTTGAAAACAGTATCTTTCTCAGCATTTAAAAAGCAAAAATTTTGTATTAATTTGACCATGACACAAAGGTCTTTGTATCTCAAGATCATTCCTAAATTTCCTATTTTAATTTCCCTCCTAATCTTGTCAGGTACTATAGTACTTTATGGTATTTTTAGTTAATATAAAATATTACCAGAGACTCCCTCCTAACACCAATTCAAACTTTAATACTCATCATTTTTAGCAGTTCTTGTCTTTTACTTATTTCAACTAGAAGACCTTGTGAGAAAAATTCAAATAAAAATTCCTGCTTTTGTTTCATGTAATCTCCCTCCTAACACCTTCTCAGTTACTTGCTTATCTGTTAGTCTGCCTTGGCTGGATATACAAATGTTCCAAAAGTCACAGTTTATGCCCTAAGTTCACTTTGCAGTAGGTTATTCTTCAGCCCATGTCCCATAGGAATTGACATTATTGATTATTGGATAACATCATATAGAAACATAGCCAAATGAGCTCTGTTTCTTTCTTTTTTTTTAAAGAGCATTGGAATTTTTTTTTTAAGGTTTTATTTATTTGAGAGAGAGAGAGTGAGAGAGAGCATGAGAGGGGAGAAGGTCAGAGAGAGAAGCAGACTCCCCATGGAGCTGGGAGCCCGATGTGGGACTTGATCCTGGGACTCCAGGATCATGACCTGAGCCGAAGGCAGTCGCTTAACCAACTCAGCCACGCAGGCGCCCCTGAGCTTTGTTTCAAATTTCGTATATAAATCTATTAAACCACCTATTCATCAATATTCTCTTTACTACCACATTGTAGCTATTAGATCTAGTCAAACTTGGAATAACAAGATAAAAAAATTTCAACCTTAGTTTGTTTTTAGTGCTTGAACTCTTGACTCTCAGTTACCCCACTGAATGCTTCTTCATTGTTAACTTTAAATTATATGAATCACTACGCACTGAATGAGCATTCAGGAGATGTGGTTGTAAGAGCCTGCTTTACAAATAATTTGCTGGGTGGTCTTACCTGAGCCATTTACTGGAGAGCCAGTTCTTAATCTCCTACTTAGAAATGAGGGGATTGGAGTATTACATGATTTCTAAACTTCTGATTCAAAAAGTCTATGTTTCTATTCCTAAGGAAGCCTGAATTAAATAAAGCAGAGTTGTTGAAATTAACACCACCAATGTAAGGAACTTAATGGAATTTCATTTATTTCTATGTTAAAATTGGGCATATCGATACTCAATATGATTAAGAGGGTAGGGGGAAATTATACTTACCTCTAAGATTTTCTGATTCAAGTAGCAATGCCAAGGTATTCTTGCTTCTACTATGATCCAACCTTAGCAAAAGACAGGATTTCTTTTTGGTAAAGAATTGATTCAATGTGTGGATTAATGGCTTATTGTCAGAGAGTGGCCTCTTAGCACTTCGTTCTTGGCCTTTTACCCTTTTTAACATTTGTGTTGGTGACCTGAGACATATTTTCCAAATCAAACTTGGGTGGACTATCTAAGACAACAGAAAGAGAGTTCAAAAAAATCTCAGAGGCTTAAAAAACAGGCACAAAGCAAGAAGACAGAAATTAACAGGGACAAAGGTTACGTTTTAGGTTTGGTTCCCAAAACATCAGCTGTCCAAATATGCAATGGAGTAGAAAAAGCATGACAATAGTTGCACCCTCCCCTCTTCCTCTCTCTCCCCACCCCCCAAGCTAGCATAAAGAAGCCCCACATGGAATTGATGGCACAGGACAAAATCTTAAAACAGAAATATACACTCAGGTGTATTATTAACAAAAGATTCAGATCCAAGAAAGAAAGCACGTTCCTATATCCTCTGCAAATCAAGCCTCGCCTGCAGACATGGGTCTAGTCTGGGCCACCACACTTAATAAGGCTATGGCAAATCCTTCTTGATACATGACGAGATGGATAATCTGTGCGAGGAATCTGAAACCAAGTCGCACGAAGAGTGCTTCAGGGTCTAGGGATATGGTTTGTAGAGGAGTAAACGTAGGAAGGACGAAGGTCTTTCATAGGAGAGGCGCGTGACCGAGAAAGGCCAGCGGCTGCGGCTGCGGCTGCGGCTAGCGGGTTGCTTAGTAACAGAGCCAGTGCGCGCGGCTACCGCCGCTGCTCGCGCACCGGCAACGCCGGAAAGCAAGCCGCGCGGCCCAAGCGCTGTCGGAAGTGCGGAACGAGCTGCGACAGGCGGCTCCACGCGCCTTCCAACGGCACTGGGACCCCCAAGTGGCCTTCTGCTCGCCAGTGACGGGCCGTGACGCCTCAATGGTTGCCGGGCGCGCCTCGGGGGTTTGGAGTCTGGTGGCTCCTCTCTTCGACGCACCTCTTGTCGGGAGCGGGCGGCTGTGACTGCGCCTTGGTCGGCCGTCGGGGCCGAGAACCATGAGCCCCGGGGGCGCGGGCTGCTCCAACGCGCTGCTGCTGACGGTCGGCTGGCTGCTCCTGGCGGGCCTCCAGTCCGCGTGTGGGACGAACATCACCGCCGCCCAGGATCCCGGCTTGGCCCGCGAGGGCGAGGGCGAGGGCGAGGGCGAGAATGAGGGCGAGGAGGAGGCCGAAAGCGAGAGCGAGGCTGAGAACGAAGCCCAGTCTGTGGCTGAGGAGGATGGTGAGGGCGGGAGGCTCCTTGACAGGGGCCTGTTGAGGGCAAAGCCCTACCTTCCGTCTGAGGGCAATGAGAATTATTATCCCTGTTAACATCTGTAGAGCTCTCTTGCAAACAGCCTCGAATTTATACTTTTTTCATATGCCTAACGGCCTCGAAGAGAATGTGCTAATTCTCCAAGGCCACAGCAAGAAAAACAAATAAGCACGTACATAGAAGTTGTTATAGAATTATTGTTAAATATTGCTCTGGACAAGGAAAAAGATGCCCTCCCCCCACTTTTTTTAAGCGGCAGGAGTCGGTTTCCTTTCCCATTGTAGAGTTGTTTTGTTCGTTTGTTTGTTGTTTTTTAGTTAAATATTGCTTAAGGTCTTACTCCTTTCCACATTTGCTCTTTAGGTTGGAAATCAAAAGAATTAAGAATTCCCCTAACTATGACATATCTTAGACCAAAATGCTGACAAAACTGCCCAGAAGCCCCATGTCAATTCCATGCAGCTCTACCCTTGAGCACCTCTGTAGCGTGGTGGTGTAAGATTTGTACACTCAACTTCCACGCAACTGGTGGTTTTGTTGGGTACCTGGAGAATGAGCCTGTGTGTGATCCATAAATTTGCCTTACTCTGCTGCTCATTAAGCGATAAAACTTGACAAGCTATTATACAAGTTATATTGGTTAGTAACTCATATGCTGTTAAGTAGAAGGCCAGTTGCTGGTTTGCAGCCATCTAAAGTAGAAGTGATTCCCTTTCCCTATAAATAACCCAGCCAAGATTCTTTTAATATCCTTGGCAATCTCCTGTCTCCTATACATGTAGAGTAGTTGTTGTATTTATCTGCTTTTCTTTTATTTCCTGATGACAGATAGTGACTTTCAGCTATGGAAAGAAATTAGCTCTCTGAGGTTAATGGTGGGATGGAGGTTTACATTGCCTTCCTAACATTACATTCGAGGGAGCTGGGAGAGGTCCTTGACTTTGGAGATGTGACAGAGACTAGACAGGAAAACATGTTCTAAAATTTAATGGCTGTTGCTTCACTCTAATTTCAAAAGCAGTTGAATAAGTTTGAGTATTGAACTATTCAAGGGATAGTTCTACCTGTAAAATACTAAATAGAGTTTAAGCTAAGCCCAGTCAGTGAAGTTATAATGTCTTAGATACAAGACATTATACAAATTAAAATGTAGGCAAGTTATTTATTCTCTCACTGTCTCAGTTTCCTCATCTGTGAACTTTGGAATTTTATATGTACGATTTCATGCACAGTTGCTTTTTCCTGGAGAGAATGAGAATTCAGAACTGTAAGCAGCTGGAGGTGTGTAGGATTGGAAAATTTCCAGAGCTATTATTAAAATTTGACAAAGCTCCTTTTAACCCTCAATGGACCAGTAAAAACATTCATCACTATTTGCTATCAAATGGACATTTGTGTTTTTTACTTTTAAGGTATTTTACAAATAATTTACAAAAGTAAGAATAAGTGTTCATGGAAACAACTAATTTGAAATTTTAGTAAGAATGTAAATATGGAAAACTCCAAATTTTTATTCCATATTCCTGGTTTTGAAGGTGTATATATCCCAAGTGGGAAAGATACTTTGAATGCAACTAAATGCTCACTGTTATGCATAAGTCTGGAATGTATCCATTTTATAAATACTGATTCCAGATTTCAAGTACATCTCTAGTAGATTCTAGTTTATTGCTTTGTGCATTGTCAAAACACAGTACTTTTGAAAACTGTGAAGCCACATATTTTGTTGATGAGAAGACTACCATGTTATTTGCTCCATAATTGCAAAATGTTTTCATTTTAGGTTTAAAACACCAATTAGAATGATTGGTCCAATGAATTTTATTCATTTCTACATCATTTATTTTCTTTTTAGTCACCTTTTAATACATACCTGCCATCTTGATCTGTCCATTTACAGACCTGTTATATCAAGTAAATTTTGGTGGATAAGCAGCTTTAAAAAGGAAAGAATGTTGTTCATATCCTTTTAGTGAAGCAGTATGGTCCAGCTTCTTTTCACAAAACATTTCAGGATCAAGTCCTTCCTACTGAAAGACTAACTGGATGAGAATACCATATATTTTTTCATCCTTGCAGATGTAATATTAATTCATTGATTCTTCAGTTATAGAAAATTCATCTAGGATAGTCATCTAAGTTATCATCATCTCTCATTTTGCTTATGCAATCAGTTTCACCATCATCAGCATCTAAGGTGCTACTGTCTATGTTCATCTTCTGATTCATCCAACAATTGTGAAATTTTTTTCTCTGTCAAATTTCTTCTCATTGCCTTTAATGGACCAAAAAAAAAAAAAAAAGAGAGAGAGAGAAAGAAAAATTCAAAAACCTCTGTTCAATGAAAGCTGAAAATAGATTACCAGAAAGGTGTCTCTAGAGTTCTTTTATATCTTCCTGAAAGACGATGCAATACTTGGGACAAAGAAATAAGAAAACAAAGGATGCTCTAATAGCTGTGATTTATTTTACAATTTCATCATCCTTCTAAGCAATTCCAAACTTTCTTCCATTTTATTATCTTAGTCTTTTTTTTATCTTAGTCTTTTTTTAAAAAAACCCACATAGTTGGGAATAATCAATAAGAAATAGTAAAATCCATCATTATGGATGATGAAATAACAATGTTTAAAACTGTAGGAAAAAATTACTAAAATATTGTGTTAGATTTATACTCATACCTCTTATACTCCCCCATACCTTTTATACCTTTTATATACTCTTACACCTTTTATAAATCTAAGGGTATACCTATACCTAGACCATTAGATTTATAGTTATACTATACCTTATATCCTATATCCTTATATTTATAAAAGGGACCAACAATAGACCTACATAATAATTGCAAAATAGAATGAGTTTCGTTCTTTAAAATAAGTTTTATCCTATTTAATATAACTGTATTTTCTCTTTTTCTTTGGAACACCTCTAAAAAAGAATAAAATTATGAAATATCAACTTTATATATCAACTCTTAAAAAAGAAATTCAAAAATTAATATTGGACTCTGATGGTATATACCAACAGTTCAAATGTGCTGTCGAGAATTGAAGAAAACATTCCAAGATCTGACCAGATCAAAAAAGAGTAGGATCATTATCTGTATGATTGTGGATGACAGGCTTTTATCAGTAAAGTCTAAAAACCAAGCAGATTTTTAGGGTGGCCTCATCACAGTCTTGACTCCTATTGAACTTACTATTGAAATCTCCACTCATTTTCACCTGTTCTATCAAATTAAGACAGCCTGTCATATTTTGGGGACAGTTACTTTTCAGCTCTATGTGCAAGACTTATTTCCCTAAGGTTTCATTTTGTTAGGTGCACATAGTATTCCATTATGGCATTTTTAGAGCCAGATTTGTCTTCAAACATATTTGCTATCCTTCCTAGTTTTTCAGAATCTCTGGACTCAGTCAGCATGATACCAATATTTTCCAGGTCGTTAATAAAAATACTAAACGGGAAAGAGTCCTGTGGCACATCATTCCTTACACATTGATACCAACCAGTTAGTTAGCATCAGTGGATATTACTGTTTAATGAGTTATACATAAAAGTTCATTGATATTCAAACCATATTTTCCCTTTTTACTCTGGTATATAATAGGAAATTTTGACAAATACAACACTGTAGTCTGGATATATGTAATTTCTCTCACCTACCATGATAGGATTCCCATAAAATATGGAAGTCATTGAATGACCTCATGGGCATTCAAAGCCAGAAGGGAATTTAGAGATCATCTTATTAAATCCATTTTTTTTTTGAAGTTAGGAAAACTTAAGTAACTCTCAAAGTAGCATAGGTAGTGAATAGTAGGGCTGATCAATTAATAGTTTTTTAATGCCTTTTGAAAAGAGGTTATATTTAAAAGTCTGAAAGTATTAACTCATTCTCCTGCCTGTTCTCCCATTCTCCCATTCTATGTTCAGGATTTGGCTTTTAATTTATATCTCATAATGTACCAGCAGAAAGTATCGAGACATTTCAAGCAAAAACATCAATTCAAAATTGAGCACGATAGTCTGAATAATTTAACAAAATCAATATTGATTTATTTAACATATATACATCAACAACATACTATGTATTCAGGGAACTGTATTTGGTGCTTGTAAGTATAGAATAGCAATGTTTATGAAGATATTGTCTTACAGTAATCAGAATAGGAAAATGTGATGTGCACTACTGAGTGTGATGTTATGATATCTTAAGCATGTTTAAAGTTACAGAATGTTTTCACCTATATTATCTCATTTAATTCTTACAAATACTCTCATTTAATTATTAATCAAATAAGATAGGTTCTCCTTTCCAAATTTTTGCAGAAGACCTAACTAGGCCTAATGGAATTTATGTAATTTGCTCAAACTCAGCTGATTAGTTGTAGAAGCAACATTTGGACTATAATTCCATTGCACTTTCCCAATATTGTTAATTTAGGATACACTGCTTAAAAAAATATTCTAACACCTCATGCAGTTTTTTTTACATTGAGATATTAGTCCTAATCTGCTATGAAGAATTGGTTATATCTTATAGCTTGTGGAAATAATGCCAAACTTCAGAACAGTTAGAAACAGAGAAACATGTGATTTAAAATCAATAATATTTAACTACTCAAGTACATGTATATTCCTAAATTATCCTGCTAAATAAAGTGTTGAAATAAATTCTTGGAAAAAATTTATCATCTTAACCTAAGAATGTATAAAACCATTCCACAACATAATTTTAATGGACATTTGGTATAAAGACAATTTTTGATGGAAATGGTGCACTCAAATTTTTTTGAAAAACAGAGAATAGAAAAAATTGGGCCTCACAGTTGCTTGGCAGGCTTTTGTTTTGTTTTGTTTTTTTGACCTATAGAACTTTAACTCATCATGTATTGAGCTAATGAAAAAATATTTTTAATTTATATAAAAGTTCAAATATAGACCTTTTCAAGGTATTTCCTTATTTAACTCATTAAAGGTTTAGGCTTCTTTTGACTTAAGCAATAATAGAAGATATACTAGGAATGACATTGCTTTTCTGTTTTAATAAAACTTAAAAACTATCTGTTTCCCATATAAGTGCTTCTATCCCTTATCCTTAAGTAAGAGTTTTTCACTTTGAGAAGTTTTCATATGATTAAATAATGTGTCTTTGCGCTTTATGTTTAGTTTCAAATACGACAATAGTCAAAGAAGTAGAATTTGGGATGTGCACTGTTACATGTGGTAAGTAGCATAGAGCAGGTAAATCAACAATATTATATCTTGGGGGGAAGGGAAGGTAAAAACTGGCAATTTTTGTTTGTAATTTGTGTACTTGCATTTACCTCTCAAACTATAATTTACACATAAAACTCAAAAGGTAAGATATTTTCAGTTCATAACCTCTAAGCCTTATTTTAAGCCATATTTAAGCTATATTTTTTGGCATAAACTGCCTTCACCAAGTAAAACTATCTCACAGATGTTCAGAAGCTGAAGGATCTTCTGATGCATCTCACAGATGTCTTCCCACACACTGTGTGGCAAATCAAGAAATTTACCTATTTGTAATAGTCTATTCTAAATTCTACATTTCTCCAATTCATATGTTATGTCTTGGAGAAAAGAGGTAGTAGCTTTGAGGGGAAGATAATATTCAATAACAATGACTTCCTTCTGTCATTCCATGAATAGAAATTGGGCATAAAATCTCTTACACAGGGGTGGGACTAAGGCTACACAAACTATATAATAGACCAGTGTTTCTCAAACTTAAGTGTTCACCCTAAGTGCCTACAGGGCTTGTTAAAACACAGACTGCTGGACCTACCCCAGAGTTACTTACTCACTAGGCCTCTGGAGGACCTAAGAATTTATATTTCTACACAAGTTCACAAATAAAGCTGATGCCACTGGTTAGAAGACCATCTTTTGACAACCACTTTGAGAACCACTATAGACTACCATGCTGAGCAGACAATAGATAATTCACAATGAAATTAAGTTTATTCTAAATAGAACTGCCTTGGAAAAAGGATAGTGAAGAGAGGGAAAACCAAAAACCAAATGGTAGGAGGACAGAAAATCCATGAAGACCTAGAGAAGAATGATTTTTTTAAAAAAAAATTACACCTGAATTATTTATATTTGAGTTAACATTTTTATTGTGGCAAAATAAACCTAACATAAAATTTACTACTTTAACCATTTTTAAATGTACAACTTGGTGACATTAAACATGTTCACATTGTTGTGCAACCATTACCACCATCCATCTCCAGAACTTTTTCATTATCCTGAAGTAAAACCTCTGTACCTATTAAACACTAACTCTCTGCTCTCCCCTCCCCCTAGTCTCTGACAATCATTATTCGACTTTCTGTCCCTTAAGATAATTTTAAGCCCATTTTTTTTATTTTAACCAGTTAGTGGGTCAGAATCACAAATTAGAGGAATACATGTAAAAGCTTGTGAATATTCATTTGTAATTTTCATCTTTCTCTAGCTACCTTGAGAAATTTCACAGGTAGAGAATTATTTTTATGGCAGTTCTAGTAATTTTTGTTGTATTTCTCTATTTAAAGATGTGTTTCAGAAATTACATATTTATTCATTCATCAAATGATGTTTTAAGTTTTGTCTACTATGTGCCATGTATTGTTTAAAGTGCTAGAACAAAGCAGAGGAAACTCCTTGCCTTCAAGGGTTGTATACAGGGGCAAAGACAAAAAATAATATTAAAATTGACCTCATAGAACGAGTTTGGAAGTTTTCCTTCTACTTCTATTTTTTTTGAAATAGCTTCAGTGGAATAGGTATTATTTCTTCTTTAAATGTTCAGTAGAATTCCCCTGGGAAGCCATCTGGCCCTGGACTCTTGTTTTTTGAGAAGTTTTTGATTACTGCTTCAATTTCCTTCCTGGTTATTTGTCTGTTCAGATTGTCTGTTTCTTCCTGTTTTAGTCTTGGTGGTTTATAAGTTTCCCGGAATGTGTCCATTTCTTCTAGATTGATTAATTTGTTGGCATATAGTTGCTGGTAATAATTTCTAATAATTATTTCTTTTTTATTTTTATTTATTTATTTTAAAGATTTTATTTATTTATTTATTTGAGAGATTAAGAGAGCATGAGAGGGGAGAAGGTCAGAGAGAGAAGCAGACTCCCTGTGGAGCTGGGAGCCTGATGTGGGACTCAATCCCGGGACTCCGGGATCATGACCTGAGCCAATCCTAAAATTTGTATGGAACCAGAAAAGACCCTGAATTGCCAGGGGATTGTTGAAAAGAAAACCAAAGCAGGGGCCATCACGATGCCTGACTTCAAGCTCTATTACAAAGCTGTAGTCATCAAAACAACATGGTATTGGCACAAAAACAGACACATAGATCAATGGAACAGAATAGAGAGCACAGAAATGGACCCTCAGCTCTATGGTCAACTAATCTTTGACAAAGCAGGAAAGACTATCCAATGGAAAAAAGTCTCTTCGATAAGTGGCACTGGGAAAACTGGATAGCCACATGCAGAAGAATGAAACTATACCATTCTCTTACATCATACACAAAGATAAACTCAAAATGAATGAAAGACCTAAATGTGAGACAGGAATCCATTAAAATCCTAGTGGAGAATATAGGCAGTAACCTCTTTGACATTGGCCATAGTGACTTCTTTCAAGACACCTCTCCAAAGGCAAAGGAAACAAAAGCAAAAATGAACTTTTGGGACTTCGTCAAAACTAAGAGGCAACACACAGAATGGAAGAATGTATTTGCAAATGACATTTCAGATAAAGGGCTGGTATCCAAGATCTATAAAGAACTTCTCAAATTCAATACCCAAAAGACAAATAATCCCGTCAAGAAATGGGCAGAAGACCTGAACAGACACTTCTCCAAAGAAGACATATGTATAGCCATACAGACACATGAAAAAATGTTCAACATCATTAGTCATCAGGGAATTAGAAATCAAAACCACAATGAGATGGCAGTTAGATGGCAAAAATTAACAAGATAGGAAACAGATGTGGGCAAGGATGTGGAGAAAGGGGAACCCTCTTATCCTGTTGGTGGGAACATAAGCTGGTACAGCCATTCTGGAAAGCAGTATGGAGGTTCCTCAAGAAGTATAGAGATATCCTAAGACCCAGCAATTGTACTACTAGGTATTTACTCCAAAGATACAGATTAATGAAAAGAAGGGGCACATGCACCCCAGTGTTCATAGAAGCAATGTGCACAATAGCCAAACTGTGGAAGGAGCTGAGATGTCCTTCAATAGGTGAATGGATAAAGAAGATGTGGTTTGTATATACAATGGAATATTACTCAGTCATCAGAAAGGATGAATACTTACCGTTTGCATTGACATGGAAGGAACTGGAGTGTATTATGCTAAGTGAGATAAGTCAAGCAGAGAAAGACAATTATCATACGGTTTCACTTATATGTGGAACATAAGGAATAGCGTGGAGGACCACAGGGGAAGGGAGGGAAACTAAATGGGAAGAAATCAGAGAGGAAGAAAAACTATGAGAGACTCTTGACTCTGGAAAACAAACTGAGGGTTACAGAAGGGAGAGGGGGAGAGGGGAGGGGTAACCGGGTGGTAGGTATTAAGGAGGGCATGTGTTGTGATGAGCACTCAGTGTTATACGCAACTAATGAATCATTGAACACTACATCAAAAACTAATGATGTAGTCTATGTTGGCTAACTGAACATAAAAAAAACCCCAAAACAATAATACTAAAACATATAATATGTCAGATGGTGATAAATTCTAAGGAGAAAGATACCTTAAAATCCAACATTTTACATCGGAAAGATTTTAAAATTTTTAAAAATATTTTCAGTTTGAAACAACTATTTAGATGAACAAAAGCACTTTGTTGAAAATTCTATTGAGCTCTCAAAACAATATTTTAGCAGTCAAAAAGTTTTCTTTTTCTGAAATACCCAGGCAGATTTTTAGTGCTACTTGGACTTACAGAAAAATCTCACACCTACACACATTATCACAATGAACTGTATTTGGCTAAATAAATTCATAAATAAACTTGCTTGGAAAATATTTATGCATTTCAGAATAAGGCTGTGCATCTAGAGAGGTACTCTTTTTTTATAAATTCAAGTGAAGCTATACTGCAGCCATTCTTAGGCATCTCTTTTAATCAAAAGAGATCTTTCCTCAAAGAGTACACTTATGATGAGCACTGAGTGATGTATAGAATTGTTGAATCATTATATTGTATACCTGAAGCTAATATAACACTGTGTGTTAACTATACTGGAATTAAAATTGAAAAATTAAAAAGAAAAGAGATCTTTCTTCTTCCAACCTTTGATCTCCTTATCTCATGTAGAGTCCTCTTCCTTGCTACTCAAAGTTTGGTCCACAGACCAGCTGCATCATTATCACCTGGGAGCCTGTTAGAAATGCAGAATCTCAGAACCTACTCCAGACTTAACTGAATTAGAATTTGCCTGTTAATAAGATTTCCAGGTGATTGCATACACTCTAAAGTTTGAGAAGCACTGTTGTACGTCATTTCCAGACTTCAACTCTCCCATGCCCTTGACATTTTTAGGGGCTGAAAGAGGGAATCTGGTAGACAAGGAAATCAAGATGAACTGTTCCTTAGCCTGTGGCTACACTGTCTTATCACAGGTCACTTACCATAGGACGTGTTTGATGAGATAGAACATTTTATCATGTTCCTCAATTCTGTGATGAAAAGCAAACCCAATGGAGAGCTGAGATCTGTTAGTAAAGACTTGATTTCTTGTTATAAAAAAGTGCGGTAATTCTCGAGAGTATCTTGTTAGAAATTGAAATTTGGTCATTAATAGTTTGTCCTCCTTTATTTAATACAGAGATTTTACTAATCTAAATATTAAAAAGCATCATTTTTGTTTTAAAATGTGATTTTTGGAATGTCCTACCGAGCTTCAAGACCACTTCTAAAACTTCCATGACCAGACAAATTTGGGAGACCCAGTCTCCTACTATATTTCATCAAATCTAAGACTTTCATCAGCTACGAGAAGCATATTTTATGCACCTCTAAAAAGGAAAAATGCTGCCTATTTGTCACATGCTGTCAATTCTAAGATAAATTCTGATTTCTGATTTTAAAGATGTTAAAATGTAAAAATTTTACATCTTAGATCTATGAAATTTTACACACAATAGCTCATTAATTTACTAGCATATTTAAAAAAAGTTCCCCCAAAATTCTGTAATAAAGAGGACCCTTTAATTTTATTTAATGTACCATTTTCAAATGTGTATAATTTTGGAATCCTTTTTCTTATGGTAACAACTAGAGGAACTAGTGTTTCATGTAACTCACTTTGGGAAATGTTTTATGAAATAAATCAAAATGAGAGGCATAAAAATTTTCTAAGCATTATCACTCTGAATTTAGGAATTTAACTTCTGAAATTAGGAGAAGAGTCTCAAAAAAGACCTAGATGGGAAAGTAACGAAAGTGGAATGAATTTTTCTTAACATTAGCTGATTTCTTTTACCAAAGGTGTTGGTATTAGAGAAGTCATACTAACAAATGGATGTCCTGGAGGTGAATCCAAGTGTATTGTCCGTGTGGAAGAATGCCGTGGACCAGTAGATTGTGGCTGTGAGTTGAATTCTGTATTGGAGGGAAATGGGGGGGGGGGGGGAGTTTACTCTGGGGAAATAACCTTAATCTCAGGTTGCCATGGGTGGAAGGAATTGATCATTGATATATTGAAAGGAAATTATAATAAAACTTAAAATGCCACTTCTCTAGACAGTTTTAACTCCAAGTACCTTTCTGCCTTTGCCTTACATTTTTTAGTGATGTCTAAAATTTAACATATATTCTCCATAATACACTGGAAGCTTATTATACTCAGGGTCTCTGGTCAAGGCTGTCCTATAGCAAAACACTTTTGACACTTTGGTAATGACATTTTATAAGTAGATTGGCAAACTTTATATTGGGAACTTTGAAAGCTGTTCTATGTCATATTACATGACTTTGAGATTTCATTATCTCTAGTCAGGGTAGGGATGAGGGGTGCTCCCTAACCAGGAAGTTGAAAGCCACTAGCAGATCTCAAGGTTTAATCTAATAGATTACTAAATTGGCTGCCCTTGCTATTTATTCTGCTGAAGGAACACACAGCTATGGTATTTCCCACCTGCTTCTTTTGGTGACTTTACTTTGCATTCATCACTCCTCTCCACTTGTCCACATTCAAACCCTCAATAATAATACTTACAATAATTACAGCTTACAATTGATTTTAACACCGAAAGTGGCTTTTAAAAGTAACCTTTGTATAAAATTTTTTATAATGCCTAATGGTATATGCATATTTAATTTTTCCTGTTTTTAGGGGGTAGACCACTTTCAGAAAGTCTTGAAAGTGTTAGACTGGCATGTATTCATACATCTCCTGTAAATCGCTTCAAATATATTTGGAAACTTCTAAGGCCAGACCAAGTAAGTAATAAACATATGTAATGTGATTGCTAATGAGTGATAAAATTTGTTTCCCAGTCCTTGATGGCTATCAGAAAATTCTCTCTTTAGAAGCAGTTTGCAAAAATGAAGTTAAAAATCTTACAATTTCGTTATTCTTGAGATTTTAACTTAATTGAATTTTAATGGAATAATAATTGCATTATTAAATGGGGCTAAAACTTTACATCTGTCTTGGGGTCAGCTATTATCAGAATTTAAAAACATCCCTTTTATAAACGTATTCTATTTTGGAAGCAAAGTTTTCATTTGTATGTGTAGGAATTGGTTGATGACAATAGTAGCTAACATTAATGGAGGGCTTATTAAATATCAGACAACATTGAGCACTACAATTTCTTTTAACCCACATAACAATCTATGCGGTAATCCTTATCATTATACCCATTTTACAGATAAGCAATTGAGAAGCAGAGAGTACTTGTCCTGGGTCACACAGTCAGAAGTGGTAGGGTTAGTACTTGATGTGTGGATTGTCTGACTCTAAAATCCATGTGCATAATTAATTACTGTCTTAGACTGAGAGACAATGACTATTCTTTTGTTATGGGAAATAAATTGTTTCCTGATCTTAAGTTTACATGATGAATGTTGGCATTTTTTTTTTCCTTTTAAAATAGCAACCCATTATCCTTGCAAATGATTCAGCAATCTTGGAAGTACGCAGGGAAGTTCGTCCCTTGGTTTTTGAGTGTACCACCTTGGATAATAATGAAATAATAGCATCTGTTAAATTCACAGTCTATACAACAAGTGGTAAGTGCCCAATAATATTTTGCTTTGCTTATATCAAACTCTAAAAAGCATCAAAATCATCTGGAGAGCTCCTTGAAATGGATTAATAGCCCCACTCCCAGAGTTTCTGATTCAGTAGATGTAGGGTGGGGCTGACACAGTAGTTTGCATTCCTAGGTGTTGCTGGTTCGGAGACAACCTTTGGGAAACCACTGGTTTATGTCATTTAGACTTTCTTCAAGGTGGTGCTTAATTTCTTTTTCACAAAATAGAGCCAGATGTGTTTCACTTTGGGAAACTTGGTGCATTCCTTGAAGCATCTCCAAAGAACAGCCCTCTAACTTGAATTATATTCTCTTACTTCTATGGGTGCATGGAATCCTCATGGACGTTTACAAAATTTTTGATACAGTAAAATAATAAAATTAAGAAACATTACATCAAAACATGGCTCTTTAAAAATTATTAATTTGAAAAAAATATTTTTGATGAGATAATAATGCAGCCCTTAATATATGTCATGAAAGAGGAATCTTGTCCTGAATATAATTTTACATGTGAGGAACTATTCTTCCCTTGCAAAATGGATCCATGTGCATGTCCTCTCAGTTTAGACTATGATGTCTAATATATCCAATTATTTCTTTTTGTTCATTTTGCTCTTTATTATGGTTGTCATTATTATTGGAAGTATGGTGGGGTTTGGTCACAAGTTCTTTTTAGAATTCAATCAAGGCTCAGGAGGCTTTTCCCAGAAAAATACCCACATAAACAAACATGCTAAAAACTACCTGCTAAAAGCTACCATTTTAAGAGAATTCATGGGTTTCTTGAAACTTTTTCTCAATCCCAAGTAAAGAATTTATGTTATAGTTTAGAGATACCATAGAGCATAACACTGTTTATTAAAATGGAAATAAGCTAAAGTGTTTCAGGGATGACTTTTAAAAATGAACCGTAAGTTTCTTTAATTCCTTTACTATCTTTAAAAAAATTTATGGTGAAAGCTAACAATCTTACGTTGAGATATCAAGTGCTATTAAAAGGATAATTTCAATGAACTGCTAAAAAAGGCAAGAAAGGTCCAAACCTCATCAAACTAAAAAATAGCTCAGTGAGTACTAGTTCAGTGTATTAAAGGTTTTGGGGGGCCATTCTTGGTTTTTGTCCCTATAGCCTAGTCCTTATTAGGACCATAGCTCATCCTATAATTGGAAGTCTTTTTTAAAAAATTTTACTTTATTTTATTTAAATTCAGTTAACATATAGTATATTATTAGTCTCAGAGGTAGTGTTCAGTGATGCATCAGTTGTATATAACATCCAGTGCTCATTATATCACATGCCCTCCTTAATGCCCATCACCCAGTTCCCCATTCCCACCACCCCTCTCCCCTCCAGCAACCCTGAGTTTGTTTCATAGAAGTCAATATGCATTTGGGAGTGTGTAAGCTTAGGGCTAGAACACAGATCCTGAAATGTTAGCTCTTAAAGGAAACAAAGTGGACTTCTCTCTTGCAGCAGTCCAAGGCTGGTGGGCTAGTTCTGTCATCTCAGTACGTGGTCTGGTTAAATGACAAAAGGTTTCTAGAACACTTTGGTATCAGTTAGTTTTTTTTAAAAATGACAATTGGGAATAACACTGTGACAGACCCTTTGGCTTTTTGGACATCAAACGAATATTTTGTCTATAAATGTCAACAGAATATGGTACTGGCTTGAAGCAAGTACACAATTGAAATATCTTTAGGGTAAATACGGTTTAGTTAATGAAAATTTCCTATCCACCCCCTATACATCAGATTTTTTACTTCTACAACAGTTGTCTTTATAACTAGGCATTGTTATGGATTGAATTGTGTCTCCCTTCTCAAGTCCTAATTCCCAGAACCTCAGAATGTGACTATGTTTGGAAACAAGATCGTTGCAGATGTGATTTGTTCAGTTAAGATAAGGTCATACATACTAGAATAGAGTGGGCCTTTAATTCACTATGACTGGTGTCCTTATAAGAAGAGGGAAATTTGGACACAAATACAGAATGAGAGAGAAGAGAATGTCATGTGAAGACACAAAGACATACAGGAAGAAGACAGCCATGTGAAAACAGAGGCAGAGATTGGAGTTATATTGGCATAAGCCAGGGAACATCTGGGCCACCAAAAGGAGGACGAAGAAAGGATGGACCACCCCCAGAGGCTTTGGAGTGAGCATGGTCTTACCAATACCTTTCATTCACACTTTTAGCCTCATAACTATGAGACAAAAAATTTCTGTTGTTTTTAAAGTCACCCAGTTTGTGGTACTCTGTTATCGTGGCCCTAGAAAATGAATGCAAACATAAGCTTAGTTTTTCTAAGAAGTGAGAATATCAAAATTCAGTGTAATTTTCATTAAGAAATTTCAATAGGAAATGCAGCCTATTTTTTTAGGTATAAAAGTAATCTAGATATAAAAGTGATCCTTGCAAGAAGACTACCCTTGAAATAAAGTAAAATCTTTATACCTCTCACTCTTCATCATCTCTTGGCTAGTATTGCAGGGTAGTGAATAAAAGGAATGGAATTTTGCATTTTTCCTTCTCAGGTTTTAATCCTAAAAGGCGTCTTTCATTTGAGCTTTAAAAAAAAATCTCACTGCTTCTGTAAATCTAAAATTATCAAAAACAAAAAGATTTTAAAAATCCAACAATGTTGGAATATAAATATGATGTGATTTCTCTGTCACACTTGGAACTATTTAGTGAGATCACTAATTGAGTTTATAGTATTGGAATTACTAAGGAAAATGAAAAATTGTACTCCATGGTGTTTAAAGAGTAGGATGAAAATCCAGACAAATAAACACTTGAGATTGCTCATATAGGAAACTACTTCTGATAGAGTAGTACTTTCCAAATTAAAATTTTACAATATATAAAACATAGCTTGGCAAATCATTAAATGGCCCCGAGTGTTGGTTCACTTATCTGTGTAATTCAGTAGTTGCATCTGGTTATCTCTCTGGTTCTTCTCCACACAAATTCTTTATGATCTTATGATGTGGGAGACTGGGAAGAACCACAAGAAAGCTATATAATTGGTAAAGTAAGTAATATTTGATGTAAATTGGCTTTTCACCAATTTACAATGTAGCAATGTTATAATACATATGGTAGACTGGCTTTGTCTCTTTAATAGCCTTGTTTGCAAGAAGAGCAGAAAGATATGAGAATGTCTAATTTAAAAATGTTTTGTGGATATTTGTGTAAAAATAAACTTCAAACCCTATCTTACAACATATATAAAAATTAGAGATATGTCATAATCCTAAATGTAAAAACTAAAACCATAAACCTTAAAATGGAAACATAGGAGAAAATCTGTATGATACTGGAATAGGCAAAGGTTACTTAGTTATGACTCAGAAAACAATCACCATAAAAGGGAACACTGATAAATCAGGCTTCATCAAAATTAAAAACTTTAGCTCCTTAAAAGAAGTCATTAGAAAAATGAATAGGCAAACCAAAATCTGAGAGAAAAAAAATTCACAAAACATGTATAACTAGTATAATCAGTTTGGGCAAAGATCTTACAGTTTCTTGGAAAACTAAAGTATAACTCTATCCTATGACCCAGAAGTTCCACTCTTAGGTATTTATCTAAGAGAAGTGAAAATGTATGTTTGCAGATGACCTGCATAAAAATATTCATAGCAGTTTGTTTATAATGGCTTAAAGCTGCAGCAACCTAGATGTCCATCAGTAGAAGAATGAATAAACAAATTGGAATACTACTCATCAACAAAAACGAAAAGCTGTTGATACATGAAACATTATGGTTGAATCTTTAAAACAGACTGAGTAAAAAAACCTCACATGAAGGAATACATAGTGCATGTTTCCATTCCTATGAAGTTCTAAAATAGAGCTCATCTGTGGTGGAAAAGAAAATCAGTAGAGCAGTTACCTCTGGAGGATGGGTCAAGAATAACTGGAAGGGGCTCAAGAAGGTTGATGGGGTATAGCAATATTCTGTGTCTTCATAGGCTTTGAATTACATATGTGTGTTTACATTTGCCAAAACTAAATAAATGTACATTTAAAATCTTTGTGCAATTCATCATAAATTTTACCTCAAAAGAAAAAAAATATAAGCAAGTATTGAACTTGTTTGAGATGCCCGTTGAAGATTTTTATGGGAAGTGTGCAGACATTCGCAAATTATGTTGAAGTGCATTGAAAAAATAAGACGGATCAATGAATTTGTAGAAGGTTGTAAAATGTAGAAGGATAGTAAAATGTTGATGGTAGTATCTAGGTGGTGGGAGTACAGAACGTTCATTGTTCAATTCTTTTGACTTTTCTTCATGTTTGAAAAGGACATTTCAAAGGTGATGATCAAGTTTACTAATAATAACTTTCTTTCCACTGATTCTTTCTGTGTTTAAAATTTTTAGAGTTGTTTTTTAGCTATAAAGTTTCCATTTAGATATATCTCTTTTTTTCCAGTAGTAATAATCATCAGGTGTGTATTTTTTTCTCTAGAATTGCAAATGAAAAGATCAAGCCGACCAGACACTGATGCAGTCCTAGTTTTTGTGCTGACCATAGGAGTTATTATCTGTATATTCGTGATCTTTATACTTATCTTCATAATTATAAACTGGTAGGTGAAGGGCTGACCTGAGTTATCACCCTTACTTGATGTCCTCCTTGTCCCCCCCTCCCCGCTTGTTTGATGAACCCAAAGCGCTGCCCATGACGCCTCCCACATGTGTCTTGAAACAGTCCAACACCCCATATACCTCCTGCAAGTATTCTGCTTCAGGCTACCTGAGCTCATGACTTGCTTCCCACCATGAGAGAGATTTAAGTGCAATTTTTATAATTTTACATAGTAATTGGTAAAAAAAAAAGTGTTTTGAATGAATATGTGTATTGTTCAGTTGTAGTTCTCACAACTCAAAAATTTGGCTAATGTAACCTACTCTAATTCATTTTTTTAACGAATATTTCAAATACTTACATGAGTTTACACCCTGGTACAGTCTGAGGACTCATCTACTATCATAAATATAGAGGATACACCACAAACTAAAAATAAATTGTGACTAAGGAGGCATTTCTAATTATAGGAAATTATATATATCTACTTAGTTTCGGTTTTCAGTTCTTAATGGACTTTTGTTTTATTTCTGTTTTTTCTCCAGGGGGGCTGTCAAGTCTTTCTGGGGAGAAAAAGCCTCAACGACTGAGATACAGTCTGAGCTGAGTTCAACAAGATACAAAGATTCAACTTCTCTTGACCAATCACCAACAGAAATACCTGGAAATGAAGATGATGCTTTAAGTGAATGGAATGAATGATATATGGATGATATATAAAAAACCAAAGGAGAGTAGAGCATATCAGATTCATTACTATAAAAATAAAATATATGGTGAAATACTTTAATAATATTGCAAGTGATTTCCCACAGTCTGAAGGTAATATAATATGAGAAGGGGCTGTTTTAGTCAGTGAATCTTTGTGATGAAGTTATCAAAAATTATTTTAATTTGTTCTCAACATTTGCCATTTCAGATAATTGGTAACATTTACCTAGAGGTACACACACACACACACACACACACACACACACACACACATACACATACACACACAATTCTAAATACATATTTGTTCAGTTCAATCATCTTCTAAGGTGATTTGTCTGTTTTGTCCCAAATAAGAAAAATGTAATATAGAAGATGCCTCGCATATTAGACATTCTTCCCTGTGGGAGCACTGGGTTGAACAACCAAAGCAAATCATAATTGAGAATTTCTGAATGGCATGTGACATACAAAGAATCACTTATAAGACATGAAATAATAATAATAGTCATAACAGCAACAAGCACCACCACCACGTAGTAACTACTATGTGCCAAGCATCACTCAAAGCATCTGACATTATTTTAGGTAATGTAAATATGATTGTATATAAGAAATCTGTAAGGGGGAACTGTGGTGGAACTTGGAGATGGATGGCTGAGTAAATGATATAAATTTAACATGCCCTGTATGTCTCACAGAAAAAAAGTAAATTAAGGACGTTTGAATGTCCACTGGTAAGAACCTTCATTGTGCTTAGTATACAGGTAATAACATCTCAAAGCTATTTCTTCTTATTTCTGAACATCATCACTGTCATTTTGTGCTGTGTCATTATGTGATACAGTTATAGCCAACTATCAGGCAAGATACCAAGGCACTAGGCAGTCTGATCTGGTAGACTTATCAGAAATTAATTTTCAGAGGTTATGATAGTAGCACAAAATACACTTAGTTTTTTATAGATGAATTTTATGCCAACTTTTTCCCTCTTATTATAAGATATACCCGATGACAGCATTAACTCTGCCCATCTGTGAAGAAGACACTGTAAATGGGCCTTATTGTATACGTCCCTCTAGTAGCTGAGAAATAGGCTGTGTTGTGGAATTATCCATGCTTTCTATTTTATACTTGTATTTGATAGAAGCAATGGAGAAATTGCTGGAAAATGATTCTTATCTGTTGTGGGAATTCCACTAGAGACTTCAAAGTGAAAAGAAATTGTTTCAATAAAATCTTCCAAAATAATTGTGCTTTTTGGTGATACCCCTCTTCCTCCTAGACAAGTGTGAAAAAAAAAGTCAGCCTTTCTTATTTCTTACTCCTGATTAAGTATGGCATAGGTGCTGAACATTCTTGAATGGTTATTATTATCCTTAGTTTTAGAACCATGAATAGCAGTGGTTTCTAACTGTATTTCAATGACCATTAATGTTCAGTCAGATTAACAGGGTTAGCTTCACTGAATATTTCTATCTACTCTCCAGGCATATGGTCAGGTGGGGGCCATGTAACTAGTTGTAAGCCAAAATTCCAAGGGTCACTTTCAGACTAGAACATTTCACTGTGAAAACATCCAGAGCTTATCTCCTCCCTGCTCGAACAAGCAGAAATGCTTAGGTGGTGACTGTTCTGACACCTTGGATCCCAGAGTAAGGCTCACATGGCACAGAATCTCCAGTCAATCAACAATAGATATGTAGCATGAGATAGAAGGAAACCTTGTTAGTTTAAGCCACTGAAGGTTAGAGATTGTTTGATACAGCAGCTTTACTAAGACTATCCTTATTGACACATAAATAGTCTTCTGAAAAACAAGTTTTCAGGGTTATATGAGTTGAAGACTTATTTAGCACCAAACTTCCCATCAATATGCTATGTACAATTGTGACTCTCCAAAAAGGGGATGAAGGTGTAATATTTTTCAAATTTATTGGTGGCCTATGGAACAAAAGTGAAAGCATGCATGAATGTTAATACTATACCAACTCAGAAATGCAGTTTTGAGCAGAACTGTCTGATAGGTCTGTTTACAAGGAGTCAGGGTTCAGTGAACTAGACTTTCATAAGGTGTAACACACTGCATATCATACCTCTTGGCTATAGTAGCACTTTCTCTCTTAGATCTATCTAGATGTTACTCAGACTTTCCACTGGTCAAGACTTACTTTGATGGGCCTTTCTTGAAGTCATCCTATTACCAAGAACAAGGGCTTCTCTCTTAAGTACTATGACCACACTGCTCTAGTTATAATAATCAACAAATCTTATACTGAAATAGATTAAAATATGCTTGAGGTCTGCAGGAAATCACTCCAGGTCTCATGAAGACATTCTATCATCTGCCATTTGGTCATTGTCTCTGTGTTGGGGATGATCTATTTTTGCTGTGGTGCCTGAGGTCTCCACTGCATACCACTACAGATTTATGGAGCCAGTCACTTCCCTCTCCAGGCTAACTAAGCCAGAGACATCTTCTACTTCTTATCTACTTCCAAATTCTAGGCATTTGTTACTTTCCTTGGTCATCAAAGTATCCACAGGGAAAGCCTTGAGGTTTGCATTTGGATCCAGGAGGTAAATGAAGCAAAACAATAGTGTAACCAAAATAAGCCTTCCTTTTGTACCCCAAGGCATCTCTGCATATATAAAAGCAGGATTTTTTGAGGTGTTCAGATAACACCCTTCTCACCAAAAGAATCTTCCATTTGTCCTTTCATTCAACTAACCTTCATTGGGCCATTCCGATGAACCAGGTACTGTACTAGGCATTAGGAATACAGTTTGCAAAAAAAAAAAAAAAAAGAAAAGAAAAGAAAAAAAGGTTCCCTCTTCTTTTGGAGTTCGTCATTTACCCAAGACACAGATATTACAATAAATCACAACTGGGATTAACATATTAAAGAAAAGCTACAAGCTTCTGTGAAGCTATATTAGGGGAAATAACATTTAAAGGAGACTTGAAGCCTGAATAGGCATTACCCTGGTTAACAGGGAGGAGGGCCTAGGCAGAGGGAGAAGCAGGTGTGAAGGTTTTGTGTGTGTGTGTGTGTACATATACATATAAAATAATATAGCCAAATGACCTCAGAAAACATCAAAGGATTCAGTGTTGAAATTGGTACTCCTGATTTTTTTGCTAAGCCATATATGCCCATGCCTTTCTGAACATTTATTATTGACTTTCTGATAGATGATGACTGTTGATCCTTACCTAGATAAGGTGGTCTATATTTTAATGTGGGTTCATTTTCAGTCCTACTGAAGTGCAACATCTCCTTAATTAGAACTAATTATCTTCCATAATAGTTTCTAATTCACTCTCATATTATTTAACTAAGATCTAGAAACAGGAGATTAAGAGCTCCCAACAATGGTTAGGGTTGGTGGGTATACCTCTGGGCCAGAAGCAAGTGATAAGGTGATTGACAGACATAGTAGGCTACAGTTTCCTACAGTTTTGGACATGACATATAATGAAGCAGATAATGTTATTCATCTTGTTGAAATACATTCCAACTTCCTTCTGTTAACATATGCATAATACTTCAATTCAAAATGATTTTCTTCCCAGAGTAGTTCTAATACAAGCTGTATGTTCTCTGTTTCTGTCTTCTTGATCCCTTAAAAATTGATGTGATTTTTCTATTTTGGTTCCACTTCAACTATATTTTAAAGCTACTTCTCCAGTTATTTTTTGTTATATCCTGGAGGACAATCTTTTTGGAATTCATAACCCATCTCTGTTGTGATCTACCATCTGTCTCAAAGAACAGAGAACCCATTTACATGGTTATTTAGGCTTTGAGGTTACCACAATTTTATTATCTGTGATCAAGTCATTTGTATGATGGAAAACAGTTTGTCTTTGACAGCTTTCTGATTCTTATTGAAAATAAAACTTGGATGTTGAATATCAGGAGTTGTTTCACCATTTAAAGGAAATAACCTGTAACAAAGGGACACGTCTTTCTTTGATATTCAATTTCTACATTTTGTGAGAATATCAAGCGCATTTAAATTAATGATAGGTATTCAAGTCTTTTTTCTTGAAAAGAATTTTAGGGTTAAACAACAATCATTTAAATTATGCTCTTAGAGACATGTATACTAGTTATGATTTTTTGTACTTATGTATTTATAAAAATAGATCTTACTTAAAATTAATTATGCTCTATAGCATTTTCATCAAAAATGGAGCACATTAGTTAGTATCTCTGCTAAGTGAAACTTGCATGGGCAAAGGTTCAAAGATGGCAATTAAATTGTTGCTTTTATGTGATGACAGTGCAATATGTCCTTGAGAAATGTTTCCACAGCTGTAAAGGATTTTATGTTGAGCTATCTATAAGGCCCACTGAATTTCTTTTTCACTAGATACATTTTTTTGGTGTACATTATTTGTTGAGGACAATAGAAACATCACAGCTTCCTTTCTATACATTAATCTTCTTCTTTTTCTTGACAGATATGGTTTTCTTCCAGGCATTACTGAGATAAAACTCAAGGTGCTTTTGGACACACTGGTTGGGTTTAAGCCCTCTCATCAAAGAGGGATTGTGAGATTTGTATTATTTACACAGTACCCCAAGGTAACACCAATAAGTGCTTTACAAGGAATAGAAATCATCTGACAGTAATGAAATCATGTTCTTCCAGAACAAACAATATAAGGCCCTAGAGGTAATAGAGACAGGAAAGAGTACAGTACAAGCAATACTCTTTTGTATACTCTGGGGGAAAGCAGCACACAGCATACAGTTATTAGAGCTAGCAAGCTTCAGAAAGTGGATATGCTGGGTTTCTTTGCAGCAGGCCTAGGAGGTGTGTTGATGCACAAGAGTTGGGAGGTCTGTGGGGGAGGATGACGTAGGGTGTTGGCCTGAAGTTACGAGTCCCTGAGTCTGATGGTTAAAGAAGCCAGAGTTGATTACAGGGCCAGAGGAAGGAGTGGGGGTGTGGTGTGGACTGGGGGCTTGTAGGAAGGATGGGGAAGAATTCTAAGCAGGTGGAGTAGTGGAAAGGCTGGAAGGTGAAGAGAAGCCAAAGCAGAGTGGGAGAAACATGGTCTGAACAGCAGGAAAGGAAAATGGACTTGGCAGTAACATTTGGCAGAGATTGGAGTAGAGAACTGATGAGAAAGAGGCCAATGAGAAGGAGTTTGTGTAAATCAAGGCAGGATGTGATGAGTGTCTTGGCAGCAGAAAGAATAAAAAACAGATTTTAGAGAAACAATTTTAAGTAAAGCTAGATGTGAGGATATACAGATAAAGAGAACATGAACCCAGGAGCCAAGTTCAATCTATTTCTGTAGTTACCCTTCCTCTCGCCTACTCCCATGTCAATTTGTCCCTATTTTGCAAAAAAATCTTCCCCTGACCTTCAGTAACACTGTTCTTTTTGCTGTTGTTTTTCCATCTATCTCTCTGTCATTCTTTTTTTTAATGACTTTAATCTCTCTTTTGGATGCCTCTAATTATGTATCTCCAACTTGAACAGATCCCCAGAACTTCAATTTTGCATTTCTGCTATTGGATATTTCCTCATGAAAACACCTCTCTCATCTCAGGGTCTATAAAACCAAAGTTTCCTTTATATGTAAATTTTAAAAGTACTTCCTCTGTGGTATTACTATCCTCCATTCACTAGGCTCAAAATCTCACCTCTACATACCCAAGTAGTTACCAAGGCCAGCAAATATCTCTCCAGAATCTGTTCTTTCTTCCCACTCCAGTTCAGACTCCCCTTTCCTTAGCCCTCCTGGGGCATCTCTCCCAGCTGCCCTTGGCCATTTAGCATCCTTCTATTAAAACATTATTCCCACTTCCTATGTGAAGAATTTTACTTTTTTTATTACCCAAAGTAAACTTTGCCTTTTACCACTCCTGTATGTATCTCTTTACCTTCAATAAAATTGATCCATCAACTCTCCCTCAAGTATGTCTGGTGCTACATCCACATCTTTGCTCTCATTTGTAAATTCAGAACTCTTATTGTCTTACTCCCTCCATCCCTCATTTTCACTTCCCTTTTCATCTAAATTCTGGCCACACTTCAAGACCTTTCGTCAGGAAGGTGAACTGAACAGGAAGGTAACCACTGAACAGGTTAAGCACTTAATAAAGAGACCACAGTATTTAATAACTCAAATAAGATAGAGATTTACTTTCCTATGCAATAGTCTAGGTAAGCAGGCAGTCTGGAAAGGCCAGACCACTCTTGTATGTGAGATAAATCAGAGCTTTACCTATCTTATCATTCTACTCATCCAAACAGTAAGAGCTTTAGTAAAGGCAAAGTGTACAGGTCCATGTTCCAGCCTGCAGTAAAAGCAAAGGAGAAAATGGTGGATAAAGCAGGTTTTATTGAAAGGTGTGACTTGGAAGTTGCTCACACCATTTACCATTCACATCTTATTAGGCAGTACTTGGTCACATGACCACACTTACTTGCAAGGGAGGCTGGGAAATGTGGTCTGCATCTGGGAGTCTGATCCTAGATAAATTCAGTGCCTTACTACTAAAAGGAAGAAGGGGAAATGCTGGAGGGTGGGAGGTACAGAGAGTGTTGTGGGGAGGGGAGGGGAATTAGCATCCTGTGCTACAACCACAAACCCTGTGAGGATCTCTACTGCCTCTAATCTTCTATACTGGTCTGCTTATATTGAACTTATGCTCCTTTCTTTATTATTTTACATTTTTCTTACCTCCCCACCTAAATTGTAAGTTTCTTAAGGACTCTAAGAGCATGATATAGTCTTTGTGTCTTACATTCTAGCATAGTACTTGGTACATAGTGGGTGTGTAAAAATGGTCATTCTCACAAATTATGGTGATGATTATGCCTTTCGGATCTGAATATGATTGGAATTTATGGCATGAGCTGAGAAAGAATAATCTATTCTGAACAGTACATTAAAACTTTTTGGTGGGCAGAGTATCACAAGCTCTGAGGGGCTGAAGAGTGAGTGTGTGGCCGCTCATATGAGGTGAATACTCTCATATAGTGAGGCTTAAAATGGGAAATGGTGGGACCCAGCATTCTCTGTTTCTTGATTTCTCTGGGTTCATTAGGAAGGTTTTCCTACACACTTAAAAAGTGCAAACATGGGGTGCCTGGGTGGCTCAGTTGGTTAAACGGGTGACTTCAGCTTAAGTCATCATCCCAGGGTTCTGGGATAGCATCGGGCTCCCTGTTTGGCAGAGAGCCTACTTCTCCCTCTCCCTACCTCTCTGCCTACTTGTGCTATCTGTCAAATAAATAAATAAATAAATAAATAAATAAATAAATAAATAAATAAAATCTTTTTTAAAAAGTGCAAACATAATGTACGCTTCTGGCTGCCATGTCCAATCCAAGGGTTGTCTTGGGTGGTCTGTTGAATGGTTGATTTACAAAATAGAGGTAGTTCCTTCTCCCCTTTGTACCCAACCACTGGCAGCATCAAGGGGAAGACTGAGAGTTGAGTGAGGGGCAGTAAGGCTTTTAGACCCTTTTAATTTACCAGTTTCCATTATTTGATATGAAAAATAGAAGATTCCTCAGTGCTATGCAAACATAGCTCTCCTTTTCTCTGTACTATATACTAGAATGTTGCACCTAATTCCTGCTTTTACAGAAACTCTCGAGTAATATGCCAAGATAAGTAAGGTATTCGTGCCTTCCCAGATGCAATGGATGCAAATATAACAGAAGAAATTGATCTAATTCTGTGGCATATACTCTGTACACGTATTAAAATTTTTATCTAAAAGTGCTTCAACATCATTTGGCTAATCTTCCTGATGCTGTGTGAGATGTCCTCAAATAGAATGATAATCAACAGTCCTGAGGGGTTTGTGTCCAGGCTCGTGATCTCACTGAATCTTTGTCACATCTGTGTGAGGTAAGTATTAGCCTTCTTTTAAAGATGAGGAAACTTAATGCTAAGAGGAAGTTGAAGAACTTACCCAATCTATATGAGTGTTAAATGGTATATTTTAGCTCTAGTTTTCTGACCTCAAATCCAGCTTCCTTCCCACACCCACCACTAATTTATGACTATGCTACAATTAAGATGGTGATAAGATAACAAAATTCTGAACATAAATAGGATTGATATTTCTAAAAAGGAAAGAAAAATTTAATAGGCAAAGCCATGAAATCCAGTGAAATCATATATCAACTGTACTCAAGTTAGAAATTGGGTGAGACCTAACAGAAGCCATGTTGTAACATTTTAATGCAAATAGAGTTAAAACTCCCCATTACTTTGGAAGGCTAATTGTCATGGTTCTAGATACTAAATGGCTATAGGCAAATTTCAGACCAATATATCGACTGTCAACTATCCGGAAAGCTAAAATAAGCAATGGAAGATGGCTGTGAGAGCAGAGTGAGGGCTGAAGGATTTCAGAAAAAAAGAAGGGATTACATATGGATGGACAGGGGGTTGTCATTTTGTTGGTTAGGGATGAGGTCAGGATGCAAAACCTGACAGAGGAGTGAAAGGAGCCCTAAAAAATACAAGGAAATGACCATCTCAACAAGGAAAATGGAATCTAGGCATACGAGAATGTAATTGACTACAGATGGCCAAAAAGCCATTTATACTATTCACTAATAAAGGTGGCCACTTTGAATGAAATTGGCAAAACCTAACACCAAAATCATTTCATAAAGAACTAGAAGAAATGTGAGGTACTGAGATAATCACTTAATAATTTAAAGGCTTCTAGCAAAAAGGAGGGCTCAGATGAGGCTGGGTGACAAAAGAAGTTTCCGAGGTGGCAATTTTAAACAAGGGACAATGACCTTGCATGGTATTAATTTCACTTAAGAGACCCAGTTGGATCCCAGCTCCTCTGTTGTGTTGGTAGGAACACATAGAACCATTTATTACATGATTAAGAATGGTTCAAAGTATGTTTTCATGGGTCTCCTGGGTGGCTCAGTTGGTTAAACCTCCTACTCTTGATTTTGGCTCAGGTCATGATCTCAGGGTCATGAGATGGAGCCCCACATGGAGCTCGGTGCTGGGTGTGGAGCCTGCTTAAGATTCTCTCTCTCTCTCTCTCTGCCCCTCTGCTCGTTCTCACATTCTCTCTCTCAAAAAACCCAATAAGTAAAATATGCTTTCACTAGGAAAAAAAATAAGAGCCTTTATGTTATTAAATTGTTTATTAACAAATCGATACAATTCCATAATATGTCAGAAATCTGACATTATTCTGGTCCAAGGGATCCTCCACAGAGGTTTGCTTCCTAGAAAGAAGGATATTGGGAGAAATATACCCAGCAACATATATTTTTCCTTTTTTTAGAAAATCTGGTAGGATCAACTGCTTTTTGTTTTAACAGCGGAATTGATAACATTTATGGTAACTTCAGCAATATATTTCCTATGCCTAATTTTTCAGGGCATAAAAATTTTCTTGTACCTGAGACTGGACTCTCCATTTTTTTGACAGGGTGGGGGATAATCTGAAACTTCTAACAGAGGTGGGGATGTGAGTTCAACTTTAAGAGAAGAGTGCCTCCTTTTTGTATTTGGAGAACATCTATTTTAACTTCATGGTTAAGCAAAGATGAAGCAAAAAAAAATTGTTTTAAGTGGTAAAATTAGGAGGGAAGAGTTCCACCGTGCAGTCACAAGGTTGTCCCCTTTGTGAAATGAGTTACGTCTCGGCAGAAGCTTCTCTGAGTCTGGGAGTAAGAGGAGTTCTCTAAGGGGTCAAGGGCTTAGACTGGGTGAGAAAGGATGCTCAGGTTGGCACTGGTGTCTGGGAAGAAGGTCATGAGACACCAGAAGAGAGGTACCAATTAGGAGATCCTGCCGGTGCGCCATCTAGGGGCCTTGGGCATGTTCTAGTTTTACATCAATTGTCAAACTCTTAATAATTTCTTTAATTACCTTTTGTGATTCCTAAACAAGCAGTAAGATTTGGCTAAATGTGATGGTCTTAGCTGAGCTTTGGAGAAGTGAGGGATAGATCAGTGCCCACACTTGGGAGTAAAGTAGTAAAAGGAAGGGAGCAGCAGTGTGAGGGGACACAGAGGTTGGCAAGGGGTCAGGAGATGACAATTGCACACAGACAAGTGTGTGCAATTTGTAACGTTCCTGGTAGAATAAGTGAGGGAATCCTTGTAAAGGGCTTGACTCTGGTGGTCAAGTGGATTGGGAGCTTGAGCAGTTGCTATCCAGGCCTTAGAAAGAAACACCATCTTTGAAATGTGGAGGGATAAGAGACAGCTGGATTCAAACTTTCACAAAAAAATGCCAAAAAGTTTTACTCTCTGTAAAAATTTTATACATAAATATCAGTTCCAATTGCCAACTAAATAAATATTAAAAATTCTTTGTTCCTGTTGATTGGTTCATACAATATCTTGATAACGTCCTTCTCCCATTGATTTTTCTTACTCTGTTCTGTCCGAACCACAGGGCTCACCCAAGTATTGACTGGAGTTAGACTATCATCTCTCTCTGTGCAGGCTGGAGCATATTCCTTTGGAACTGGCAGGGTTCCTTTAGGTCAAAATGGAGACCTACACACCTGAGATCTCTAAAGCTGGGTTTCCCCCTTCACCTGGACCCCTAAACCAATATAACCCTCATCTCTCTTCTGCCATTTCTTCAACATTCTAGAGGGCAATCAGAGATTGGTAACCCAAACAAGGCAGTATGGGAAACTTCAAGGATTCAACCCTCATTTAGTACCATTTTGGGGAGGCTGGGGTAAACTTTATAAAATATAAAGTATTCTTGGTAAGCTAATTCCTGGGAAGTTTCATTGGCCAGATGGCATTTTCTATGCAATGTTTTAGTTCAAGTGCGGCTCAAGAAGAGGAAATCTTCTAAAAGAACTGTCAGCCAAAAATGTCACTGTATTTTTTCTTGGCCTTTCAGCTCATCAGCACATTACCAAAAGGGACCAGCAGAGGAGGGCTGTCAGATGCTACCTAGGTCAGGAGCTTTGTTCTATGTGATCATCTGTGGTTTATACCACCACAGATGGGTTCCTCACTGCTCTTTGGAGAAACTTACTACCTAAATTTTACCCACCAGTGGAGCTAGAAATCTGGAAAAAAAGAAACTCATTCTAAACCAATTAGTTGAGATCAGCTGAAAAAAAAATGATAACAAAGTCATTATGCAAATATCAGGTAATCCAATAAATTTCAGATAAAAGAAAACCTATATAGGGGAAGGAGGCAGTCTCAAGAGTTTTTTTTTTTTTAACAAAAATGTACTTTCTATGCTATTGTTGCTGCTGCTACTGCTGTTTTTAGCATTTTCTGTTCTGATAATAGAAAATAATGTGTTTCTGAAAACTTATTAACATTTATCAACTTAAATGATATGGGATATCAACTTAAATGACATGGAAATGTATGGTATCTCTGCCATGTATTTTGTGTGAGACTTTGAGGAAATTATGTACAGTCTCCAAGTTTATCTTTCATTATCTTTAATTATATCTACCTTCCCAGGTTTTGAGGGACATAAAAGAGATGCAAGGATAGAGCACCTATATGTTAGACACCTTAGACACAATAAACGGCAGCTGTTATTCCTATTACTACTATAGGTTTTATAACTACTGCAGTGCACACCCCCCACTCAAAAAATTATAACAGAATATGCATAACACAATAAAATCTTGGAACCACATTTGCTCATTATAGCAACTTATAAGTATCAATTTTATTTGAATGATTCAAGTTCCTAAGGAATACCAGAAGTCCCAAAACACAATACACAGACATTCATATTCACAATATAACTTTCTACTGCAGACCATTGAGGAAGAGGACAGAAGTCCCTGACCGCCGGGAGCTGGTCTGGCACTCACAACCAGGCCACAGCATTCTGCTGAACACAAACAATTTCATAGAAAACCACCTTCAGACAAAAACATGAACATGATCCAAATCACAGAAATAATCAAATATCCCCCTATCCCGTCTAATCTGAGTGATTGCTGATTCTTTACCAATTACAGATTTAGCCTAGCTAAATTCTTCTCACCTTTTAGATAAGAATTACTAGGGTACTCAATCACAAAAATACTTCTGCTTCCTAACAGCATTAAATCTATAGAAAAGCCCCACTTCTTTTAGAATTTCCCTCAGAAGTTTGTAGACCCTGTTCTGTGATTTACAGCATTAATGGTTACCGGTCTCTGGGATCCACTTGGTTATTTCCGCCTCCTTCAGAAACTTTTTTTTTTTAAGATTTTTTATTTATTTATTTGACAGAGAGAGAGAGATCACAAGTAGGCAGAGAGGCAGGTGGAGAGCGGAGGAAGAAGGCTCCCGGCCGAGGAGAGAGCCTGACGCGGGCCTCGATTCCAGGACCCTGAAATCATGACCTGAGCTGAAGGCAGAGGCTTAACCCACTGAGCCACCCAGGCGCCCAGAAACTTATTTTTCTGCTGTGGCGGGAACTCAAAATTCATTTTTTGTTCTTGAAGATCAGTAACCTTATCAGGATATAGCTTGGTATTGATTATTCTGTATCATTTTTTTCTGGGTCAAGGTTTTTCTTTCAACCTATAGATTCAATTCTATCAATTATTCCAGAAGAGTGTTCTTCTACTGTGTTGTGGGATACTTTTCTCTGTTCCATATGTTCGGTTTTGTTGTTTTTTTTTAAAGATTTTATTTATTTTATTTGACAGAGAGAGAGAGAGAGAGCGAGAAAGGGAATACAAGCAGGGGGAGTGGGAGAGGGAGAAGCAGGCTTCCCGCTGAGCAGGGATCCTGATGCGGAGCTCGATCCCAGGACGCTGGGAACATGACCTGAGCCAAAGGAAGAGGCTTAACCCACTGAGCCACCCAGGCGCCCCATGTGTTCTGTTTTATTCTTCAGAAATTCCATTCATGTGTATGTTGCATCTTTTCTGTTTGGCAGTTTGGCTGTCATGTTTATCACCTCTGTCAAATCATATTATCTGCTTCTACTGCATCCACTCCCAGCTGCCTGATAGATAGCCAGATCTTGCTCTTGTAATTACAACATCCATGGATGGGGCTTTTTGGATAGTGCCACTTATTTTAACTTCTCAGTATTTTGCCAGCGGCCTAAGGAAGTACATGTTGTCTCTCAACACTCTTATTTATTTTGACCCCAATTTTGTAATATTTGGGAGATATTTTATAGTGTGTGATTTGAGGTTGTGTCCTCACCTTATTGTACTCTTTTTGCTATTTGGGGTAAGTTTGAAAAAAGAGAAATCTCATTTTTAGTTGAAAGTATCAGAATTGTTTTTANACCTTATTGTACTCTTTTTGCTATTTGGGGTAAGTTTGAAAAAAGAGAAATCTCATTTTTAGCTGAAAGTATCAGAATTGTTNTATTTATTTATTTATTTATTTTTTTAAGATTTTATTTATTTATTTCACAGCGGGAGAGAGATCACAAGGAGGCAGAGAGGCAGGCAGAGAGAGAGAGGGGGAAGCAGGCTCCCTGCCAAGCAGAGAGCCCGACGCGGGCCTCGATCCCAGGACCCTGAGATCATGACCTGGGCTGAAAGCAGAGGCTTTAACCCACTGAGCCACCCAGGCGCCCATCAGAATTGTTTTTAATAGTTATTCTATAGTCCTGGCGCAATATGGTCTGGTTGGAAATGATAGTTTTCTCCTTGATGTCCATTTCATGCCCTTACTTTGTACTGAGTCCTGTGGTTGGGAGGATGACCTCAATTCCAGGGTGTGGCATATTCCTGACTGGGTGTGTGGCAATGAGATATGACATGAAGTTTGGAAAACTTCTGGGAATATTTTTTTCCATCTTAAGCAAGAACACAGCAAAGGACAGATTTTTTTTCCCCCGTTAGTATCCTGCATGATTGTGAGGCCCAGAAGTGATGCCACCACCCTGATTTCTTCTTAAGGATGACGCTAACATATAATATATTCAGAGACATAAACACTAAAGGGCAAAAAATTTGGATCTAGTAAATTAGCTAACCCTCAAGCTATCCTACCTTTGGACTTTTGTATTCTAGCCAATGCCAGCAAATTTCCTTATTGTTTAAAAATGTTGCATTTTCTGGTACTTCCATATTAAAGCTATCCTGACTAAAAAAAATACAGCAATATGGTGGGTTCTTGTTCTACCTCACCCAGATATTTCACCTCTGTAGCAAGTTCATCTAGAAATATGCCAAAACAGCTCAGGTAACTACACTGGCAACAAAGGCAAACTTACCTTGGATGTCTCAACCGTGATATGTGTACTAAAATGTCTCAGTGAGATTTTTCTATTTCTTTTCATTGTAAAAGTTACAAGCAAAGTAATCATAGACCAAAGACTCTTTGGCTCTTTCTCTGTGATTTTTAGTAATTTATTGCCTAGGAAAAGTAATACTTCCAGAGGCAAGGCCATCATATTGAAGTACAATACAACCTACTGAACATGCTTCTTGACCTCCTTCTGGAAATGTTCAGTGGACGTGATGCACAATAGAGATATTTGGTAACTGTAGAATGATTCAAGGGGGGTAGAATGGACCAGATATGGAGAGAGCAGGATCTTTATCCCAATCTACTTCTTTCCATTACAGTAACCATATACTGGAGATAATTTTGTTTAAAATAAAATAATTTGGGATGCCTGGGTGGCATGGTGGTTGAGCATCCAAATCTTGGTTTTAGCTCAGTTGTGATCTTGGGACTGTGGGATCAAGCCCCACATTGGGCTCCATGCTCATTGTGAAGTCTGCTTACAACTCTCTCTCCCTCTCCCCCTGTTCCTCCCCCCCATATTTCAGAGAAAATAAATAAATCTTTAGAAAATAAAATAAAATAATTTAAAATAAATTTGACTTGTTTATAATAAAAAGAAAAACACTATTGTACTTCCACTTATGAATTTTTGAATCATCTAGCTATATTTTAATATTTAATTATTAATTCTTTTGTTCAATAGTCATCTATTGAAAACTATTTGCTTGTCATGTTGCCAGACATTAGGGGGTGAAGGGGAAAGGAACAAGAGGATATAAAGGTGGCTAAGGAGATTCTCAGTCTTTGAGGAGTTCCCCATCTCTGAAGACACGGACACAAAAAAACAACCCTTTAGAAGGTAGTAAGAGCAAAAACATAAGTAAGAACCCAGAGGTGAAAATGGTAATTAATCTACTGCCAACTAATTTATGTTAATGTGTTAATGCTTTACTGTGTCTATTCTCCTAAGGATATCTTTTCTTGTAAGAAGAGCTTCTTGGATACGTGTTTTAGTTCCTAGCAATGGTGGATAGTGAGGAAGAATTTTGAAGAAAACAATCCTCAAGTAATGTGATGCAGAGAGCTACTTCTTCTGTCCAGGTATACTAAAGACTAGACAAAGACGTTTACATTTATTTTTCAGCAAGTGGAAATAACAGTAAGTTTGAGCTATTATTTACAATGACAGACATTTTGAACTAAACTGAGTTTTCCTATTGCAAAACTTTTCTTAACCCTTAGATAAGTCTGGAGGTTACATTTATTTCTTCAGGTTATGCAAGTGCTGGTCATTAAATTAAGGCTGCAATGTTGTATCCAAACACCAGGAATCCAATGGTGTTAATTATGTTTCAGAAGGTGACTCTTATATTCAGGGAATAACTCAGAATATCTAGTTCATATTTATTCATGTGATTTGGAACTCTCTTTGACAGGTTGGACTGTATCTTCAAACTCTATTATCATGAACACAAGTGACTGTTAGAATGGAATTTACAGGGCAAGGATTATTATATGTCTAGCTTTTGGATTCTTCTTATCTTAGAAACTAGCACAGCTTTTCCTCCCACGATTAGCAATGGACATAAAGCAATAGTGTTCTGGAGAGGAATTAGCATATCTCTTGGTAACATCTTGTAATGGTAACTGGCATTCAGGGCAATTGATTGATCAATAAGCAATTTGTGGGAATTTCACCCTGGAGAAGTAGTTAGAGCCATCACTCACAAGTTACAATACCAAGCCTTTCTATTTTGATGATCCTATGCTGCTATAGAACTTTCAATCCTAGCCCCAGATTTTTCTATTGAAAATGAAAACTCACAGAAGGAGTGTAGAATTAAAGCTCGGGACAGCCCAAGAATGTTTCCATGGAGTGCTGAATTTGCCTTCCCTGTGCCTAAGCTCACAGACTTGCAACATTCTCCACTCTCATGAAATTAGGTACAAGAGGAAAGGAGGCTCTAGTTGGGAAGTTAAATGCCCCCATCGTTGCAATATTTTCCACTCTCTTTTACTGACTTAATTTTTCAAATGCTTCATTTCTGGGCATATCCAGAGCCAACTCCAATCACAAAACCACACAAGAGATCTATTAAATATAGGCTCTTTCCTACCTAAGATGTTTAGACACAGAACTGTCTTCTTGTTAGTAAGTCTCAAGAGATCATTAATGAAGGTGGTCTCCTGTCTAGGCTCCACATGGAATGCATTTGTCTGATTTTCAAACCAAGGGTTCCCAAATTCCTAGCCCTAGGCTAAAAACTCTTAAGAGGCACATTACACGGAGACAAATTTATTGCCCCTTTGACACTTCGCCTCAGGCTGTCTCTGGGAATTTCTGTGTTCCACTGAGGAATGACCCCCTTTGACTACCTGTGGCCACAGGTAACCTAATTTTACTAACAGATACCCTCTTCCCCAATCCTCATCAGCCTTTTGATATATAGACCAAAGAAAGCCTGGAGTTTGTCTGAAAGACTATAGAATACAAACAATGGAGTCCTTCCATCCCTCTAGCTAGACCGAGCCTGTGTGCAGAAAGACACCCAAATCTGCTTTACATGGAAACCATTATAAGTCTGACTTTTAGTTTGAGCAAAGGCTCAGGAATAGTAAAGGAATTCTCTGTTTAGCTAGGAGATCCACAAATACCACTGATTTATGGTTCATGCAAACTTGTAGAATATTCACGAAAGGCAAGGGATCCAAGATGTGCATCTTGGTCCTATACTGCCTATCTTCTTATGTCGCTTATGTCTTGATCCAACATGATTGGGCTTTTGATGCTTCACTGAACATGTAACTAACTTTTAGAACTTAAAGAACTCTATGTCTCTGCTTCTAGAAAATCCCTGTTCTCTTGTTTCTATCTGCTAAAATTAAACTCAGCACTAACACTGAATTTTCCTTGGTGAAGTCTCCTCTGCTCCACCCCCTGGCAAACTCAAATGCTCTTTCCCTTGTGTCCTTGTAGTACTTTTGCCAAAGGTTACTACATGGATATTTTTATGAAAACTTCTTCTTTATTATCTTTATTGGCTGAGAACATTATCCACTGAATCACTCCCTGATTCAGGGACAATGCTTGTGCAAACAATTCCTCTGAGTTAGAAAAGAGGATAAATTTTATCTTTTTTTTTTAAGATTTTATTTATTTATTTGACAGAGAGAGATTACAAGTAGGCAGA
>LNAC01000643.1:853189-888284 GCA_002007465.1 Ailurus styani | reverse complement strand
GTCATGATCTCAGGGTCCTGGGATCGAGCCCCGCATCGGGCTCCCTGCTCAGCGGGAGTCTACTTCTCCCTCTGCTCCTCACCCCGCTCATATTCTCTCTCTGGAGTAAATAAATAAAATCTTTTTTTCCCTTTTACTTCCCACACATTTTGTTATATAGCAGCGTACAAACAACCTGACTCATGTGGACCTTCAGTGAATTGTCTGAGGTTCTACTGTGAGTGAGTAGCTCATTGATTATGGAATACACCAGTTGCTACAGCCCTGCTGTGGTGTTACAGGAATTGCCGGCTTGGAAAATATCTTTGTGCTAAGTCAGTGGTCCTGGCTCAGAGGCATTTCAGAAGCCTGCTCTCCACTTTTTGCTTCTAGTCCTGCTTTCTAGCTGTATAGCTAGACGAGCCCATGCTCTAAACTCAAACCATATCAGGCTACATAGAGTCCCTGATGCCTTCACCTACGTCTGCATTGGAACCTTATTTCTCTTACCTGGAATGTCCTCTGGTCCCCTGTCCATGTGTTTGAATCCTGATCAGTTTTCAAGTCCCAGCTCAGATGTCACATCATCTATGAAACTTTCATTTCTCTCACTTGTTCAATTTGGATGTAATAATCTCACTCCCCTCATACCCTCTCTTGTATGTTTCTCTTATAGCAGATACTGTCCTATATTTTATGGCCTGGTATCATATCTTCTGTTAATTTTTCAGCTTTGTAAGGTGAGGAACTCTTGTTTATATTCCAATGGGCCACAGCACCCAGCAGAGAGGAACAAATAGAAACCCAGTAGATATTTGGCGAATTGAATTATAGTATGTTGTTAGCAGAAGAAGGATTTAGCAAGAATCTTGGTTGTCTTTTGTTAGTACAGAATTATGTGAGTCTTGCATACTGTACCTTTGTTGTAGAACAATGCAGCATAATTTGTTCCATTGTGGTGTAATGGGAATTCATTTTGGGATGGTTTCAGAATTACCGTTTTGTTTATTCCACTGTTTAAAGCATAACACAAATCAAGACGGCACTTCAGTTTGTTGCATGTGCTAAGTCATTAGTGTTTACAGATGGGTAGTGTATCAGCCTTTCATACTGAAAGGGGAAAATTACTCTCGTAGTATCCCATCTGCCTTGAAACAGGATTTAGGACTCAAAACCTAATTTTTCCTGAGTTCCGCACATCAGCAATGGGGAACTTTCAAAGAGATGATTGCTGAAAGTAAGCATCAATGTTAAGAATTTCAGGTTGGAAAAATAATGGAGTTCTTTGCAAAAGGTTGTTTATAAACATTCTTGAAAACGTTTGGAATGATACTCTTCCTGGAAGAAAATGGGAGGTCATGGAGACATATCTAGTTAGTAATTTGCATTAGAGCTAACTGAGTATATTCTTTTGAGTGCAGATTTTAGATTGTCTGAAGAAAGTTTGGGAACCAAATAGATGACACTGTAAAAGCTTCTTCTAAAGCTGCTAGATGCTACCTTGAGTCTGAACAGTGCTTGCTACCTGGCAGTCGTTCAGTATGAATTTCTTGAATGAAGAAATGTGAACGGAAGCCTCTCCAAGCCTGTTTGCTCATTTGTAAAGTGAGGGTTTTAATATCCATCTTGGGGGATTGTTGTTGAGACCAGAGCAAATGCTTCCAAAGTGCTCTATGCTGAGTCTGGCAAGTAGTAGGATCGGCAAATGGTAACCACCGTTAATCAGATCCGACACTTTTCCCCTCTGTTTCCATGCTGGTGGTGGCACCGAAGAGACCGTATCCCTCTGGTGGACGTTTCTGTTACTTTCCCTTCTGCTTTATTTATTTTTTTTAAAACAAGCTTTTACTTATTTATTTGAGAGAGAAATAGTGGGAGAGAGAACCCACAAGCAGGGAGAGGGGCAGAGGGAGAGGGAGAAGCAGGCTTTCCACGCAACAGGGAGGTGTATGTGGGGCTTGATCCCAGGACCCTGGGATCATGACCTGAGCCAAAGGCAGACGCTTAACGACTGAGCCACCCAGGCGCCCCTCCTTTTTCTTTTTTAAGTAATCTCTACACCCAACGTGGGGCTCAAACTCATGACCTGAGACCAAGAGTCACAAGCTCCACTGACTGAGCCAGCCAGGCGCGCCTGCATGACTATCTTCTATAAAAGAAATATTAGTAAAAGAAAGAAATATTAGGGGTGCCTGGCTGGCTCAGTTGGTGGAGCATCTGACTCTTGGTTTCGGCTTGAGCCCCGCATCGGATCGGGTTCTGCACTCAGTGGGGAATCACCCTCTCCCGCTGCCCCTCCCCCACTTGTGCTTGTTTGTTTTCTCTCTCTCTCTCTCTCTCTCTCTCTCTCTCAAATAAATCTTTTTTTTAAGATTTTATTTATTTATTTTCACAGAGGGAGAGAGATCTCAAGGAGGCAGAGAGGCAGGCAGAGAGAGAGAGGGGGAAGCAGGCTCCCCGCTGAGCAGGGAGCCCGATGCGGGCCTCGATCCCAGGACCCTGAGATCATGACCTGAGCCGAAAGCAGAGGCTTTAACCCACTGAGCCACCCAGGCGCCCATCTTTTTTTTTTAAAAGAAATATTACTGATGAGTTTGTGACTTATGGTCAAAGCAGTAAAAGCTTATCTCTTTTGCTTCCCATTCATATGTGTGGATTGAATGAGTTGGCAAGCACTTTTCTTGTCTTTTGTTTACAGTTCGTACTTGATCGTGCTCGACTCTGCAGGCGCGTGGTTCTGCTGCAGAACTGAAGAGCTCCTCCATGGGGGGGGCGGTTTAGGGTGTTTGTCAGATTACCTGTTGAGTTAGTGCCCTTTTTTGTGGCTTCTCAGTCAGCTCTTTTTCAGTCGAGCAACTCTTCCAAAGTGAGAAGGAGGCGTGCCTTTGATTTGTGTGTAACTGAGCTTTCCCCACGGGCCTCCTGTCAACTGTGAATCTGGCCACTAGGAACGTGCTCTAATGTGATCTTGATCCCACTTTGGCGACCCAGGGTTTTCATTTCTCATGCCCAGATTAAAAGAGTTGAAAGGCTCAGCTAGAGGAACGTCATAGATCCTATTTATTCTCACTTTTGTATTTCAGGAGGAAATGTGCGTGGAAATTCAAGAGGATCAGTGTCAGCTTTGTCCCCAAAGTCCCTTCTCTCTCTCTCCCTGTTCTCAGCACCCATCTCACTTCGTGTGTGCGGCTACTCACTGATAACCCTGTGTCTTCTGTCTCCTTTCCTCTGGTGTCTCCTCTCGCTTCAGTCCGTTTCCTGTCCAGAACCTGATCATTTCTTAAAGTAGTGACATCTTCTCTTTCAGCCATGATCTCACCCTTTTTCATTAGTATGGAAATGTGACTTTTTTGGCACAGTCGTGGGAGACCTTTTACTATGGAAACATCAGTACATTATCCTTGTAACTGGATTGTACCTGCTCTTGAATCTCCTAGGACGTGAGGGGCCCGAGAAAGCATTTCCTGTATCACCGTCACCTCTGAAATAGGGGACAGTGAGGCAAGGGGTAGGCTGTGACTCTCAGTGGCCCAGCCAGCACTAGGCCCAGGTCCTTCCACTCGCAGCCCTTGGCCTTTTATTTTATGCACTGTTGCCTTTTATTACATGACTGGATTAAAGAATTGGGTGGCAGGAGGACATGGTTTCTGCAGTCACGCACGAGCCTGAGTGGTGATGGGGAGGCATCAAGCTGCAGATATTAGTACTTCCAGACGTGCCATCTGACATAGAATTCATTGATTTATCTCGAGAGAGCTCCCTACTGATCACTACAGGGGAGGAATTTCGGTCTTATTATCTAGGAATGTTTTAATGTCTAATGCCGTGTCATTGAAATGATGCGACACGCCTTGGGCATTGCCACTTTTGCAGGACTCCAAGGGCAGGGAGACTTCTAGTCCTCTGCGTTATCCCCATTCTCACCCCTTCTCCACGTCTCCATACCTTAGCATGTCAGTGTGGGCCCCATCCTTCCAGCCGAGGAGACCCGTAGCATTAAAAAAATAACTGTTCAGCAGTCTGGACATGGAGGCTCAGAAAGGTGAACACACACGCCGGGACATGTCAGGAGTCTACTCTTTCTCATGATTACAAGACAGTTGTATTTTACTTTTAAGATTTTATTTATTTGACACAGAGAGAGAGGACACAATGAGAAGAGGGAGAAGCAGACTCCTCACTGAGCAGGGAGTCGGATGTGGGGCTTGATCCCAGGACCCTGGGATCATGACCAGAGCCGAAGGCAGACCCTTAACCCACTGAGCCACCCAGGTGGCCCCTACAGGACAGTTTTAGGAATTGATTTTTATGCCCTGACAAATTTCAGATTTTTAATGTCATGTGTCTTAGGAAAATAAGTATGTCACTTAATTTTTTTACCTTTCAGATCAGGAATATTTAGGTGAGGGGTGGGTCATACAGATACCCATTCCTCTGTGTACTGCAGACTCCTGGAGAACTTGTTTTTCTCATGCCCTTGAGCAGGATTATTTCTGGTAAACAGCATCCATATGGTATGATTTGAGGAGCACTAAGGAGGGTAATGTGTCATCTGCCTGACACCACCCGATACTAGGCCTTTGAAGGCCCTTTGTAGGAGGGGGCAGTGGAAAATACGGCTTCTAGAAGAGATGCAGAACCACAGGCATTAAAACCCAAAATCCAAAATAGCCTTGCTTGATGACGCTTTTCTTTAAAAAGTTATCCTTGCTCATGGACCAAAGGCAGGTAGTAGACTTTGATTTTTTTGGCCTCTGTAGAGTTCACTGGAATGGAACATTGCAAATTAGCACTTGAGATCTGGGGCATCTAAAACATACTGAGCACTGCGTGGATGTCGTTCCACCCGTGATAATCAACGACAAGTTCATATGTACTGTTGACTGAACACCAACTATTATGCCAGTTCTTCCGCAGTTAGTTGGCCCAGTGCCCTGTGTGGTAGATATTACCGTGCCCAGTTTACGGGGTGAGCACGCGTTTGTATGGCCAGTAAATGCAACAGGCTGAGATCTGAATCCGTGTCTGTCTGGCCCCAAACCACTCCACTGTACTCTCGCCGGCTCGTCTCCTGACTTACAAGGTGGGGTAGGAATACCTTCTTCAGGGTTATTTTAAGGACCCATTAAGATAAAAGATCCAAGAAGTGCTTTGTAATCGCTAATAAACTTTGTAGAATGAAAGGCATCATCGGAGATAGAAGACAGTCTGCCACCGTGTCTCTGGGTGACAGTCTACCCTTTAAATAAATCTGGATGGCCTGTGAAGTTGGGGAGGAAAGAGGCGATCAGCGGTGTGTCTGCGGGCCCCCCAGCGTCCCTTTCAGCATAATGAGAAATCATGTGGGTGTTTCCAGCAGTGCTCTAACGTGCATGTCATCTCTCTCCTTTTCTTGTTTGTCGCAGAATTCGAGCTGCTTCTCTGTGCAAAGGACACCAGTCATTTCTTAATGCAAGGTATCGCCTTCTTGTCTGGTAAGCAGACTTTTCATATATTTCGACCAGATAAATGTACGACCCTCGTACTTAGCAAAATGAATGTGGGCCTTATTATGTTAGTAGCCAGACACACATGCGTGTGCGTGTGTGTGTGCACACACATACAGAGTTTGAGAAGCCCTCTTTTATTTTTTTTTTAGGTCTTTGTTTATTTAAGTAAACTCTACACACAACATGGGGCTCGAACTGAAGGCCCTGAGATCAAGAGTCGCATGCTGAGAAGCACTATTTTGATAAACGTTTATACATTGTGCACATAGTTGCTAAACAAAGAGACATTTAGGGGATAGAGGTTTTTAAATGTGTTTGGATGTGTGATGAAAGCAATCTTACCGCCCCCGTGCACTTGACTTTCAGGCACGCCTTAGGAAGTCCACGATAGGTGCGGGCTGAGAGAGAGGTTGGCAATGGAGGTGACTTTTGGAGACGTACTCCTCCTGAGTATTTAAGTGTTCCTTACAAATGCTGTCAGGTCACCCTAATTAAGAGCACATACTCGGTTATTTTTTTAGGGTTTCATTTACACATGATAAAGTAAGGTTATTTTTATTTTTCTAAAATACATACGCATATGCACTAGTATATTTATGTGCATTTGTATATAATTTTTAACATTTATGCTAAAATACTCCTAAAATTGAGCATCTTAACCATTTTTTTAATGTATGATCTCCATTTTATTTTTTTTCCAGAGAACAGTTTCTATTCAGTGCTTAAGGAATTAGCTCCTTACATGGGCTTTGGTGAAGGTGGTGGGGTAGCACCTGCGGGTCTAAATCGGGGTGGGGGTGTTGGGTCCTTCCATGCTTCAGGAGAGATTCTAGACGACCTTGCTGTGAGTGGCGCAGCTGGCACAGTAACATAGGCTCACAGACAGCTTGGGACGGACACAGGTCTGGCAGACCTATTCGGTTTGGAACTGCCCCTGATGGTGGTGGTCTGTACTGTGGTCCGAATAACAAATTTCTTTTTTTTTCTTTAAAGATTTTATTTATTTGAGAGAGAGAGAGCGTGCGTGTGTGTACACACACACATACACACACACACACATGAGTTGAGGGAGGGACTGAGGGAGAGAATCCTCAGTCAGACTCTCCGCTCGGCACAGAGCCTGATGCGAGGGTCCATCCCAGGAACCTGAGATCACGTCTCAAGCTGAAACCAAGAGTTGGATGCTCAACCGCCTGAGCCACCCAGGCGCCCTCGAACAAAGAACTTTTTTTTAAAAGATTTTATTTGTTTATTTGACAGAGAGAGATCACAAGTAGGCTGAGAGGCAGGCAGAGGGAAAGGGAGAAGCAGGTTCCCTGCTGAGCAGAGAGCCCGATGTGGGGGTTGATCTCAGGACCCTGAGATCATGACCTGAGCCGAAGGCAGAGGCTTAACCCACTGAGCCACCCAGGCGCACCAACAAAGAACTTCTTGATGTCCTTGGACATGCAGTGGGTGCCAGTGGTGCTGTGAATAGGCCGCACGTGGCTGCGGCCCTGCGTGGCACAACCATTATTCCTCCTTTTCTTGGTCGTCTTGGAAGAGAGAACCTGAGAAAGCCCATCTAAACCATTTTTAAATATACAGTTTGGTGGCCACTAAGTTCATTCACATTGCTGTGAAGCCATCCCCACCATCCATCTCCAGAACTCTTGATGTTGTAAAACTGAAACTCTGTACCCACTGAAAAGTAACTCCCCATTCCCTTCTCCCCACAGTCCCTGGCAACCGCCATTCTACTTTGGGTCTCTGGGTAATTGACTATTCTAGGTACTACATAAAAAAGAATCACACAGGATTTGTCTTTTTGTAATTGGCTTATTTCACTTAGCATAATATCCTCAAGGTCCATCCAAGTTGTCTATGTCAATATATGTCAGAATTTCCTCCCTTTTCAAGACTGAATAATATTCCATTGCATGTATATACTACATTTTGTTTGTCCATTCATGCACTGAAGGATACTTGGTTGCTTCCACCTTTTGGCTATTGTGAGTAGTGCAGCTCAATAGCATTACTTATTTTTAGTATAACTGGTAACTGGTATATAACCAGTAAACCATCTGGTTTATATAACTGGTAAACCATCTCTGTTTCTTTGACTCATTCAGAAATCTAGGGAACGTTTTGCTTCAAGACAAGCAAATGACTTTCAAGTATTAATTTGAGCTATACCATTAAACATTTTTAAACAGATGTGAAAAATGTTTGAGTTTACATTGTCTGCATGAAAATGAATGCTTCTTAGGAGTTGAGAGGATAAGAAATGATCTTATTCCTTTTAAGTGGTTTAATTATTGCCCCTGAAGTGATACCAGCATGTTTAGTTTACTAAACAAGCATTTACTTTATAGATGATCCTAATTGGACACTTTGGTCTGGCCTCTGCTTTAATGATTATAATTAATGGTAATTATGAATTAGTGGTGACTTAATTATGTGGCTTTATGTTTTATTTTATAAGTGCTATAAATGTGTGACATATTGTCACTCTTGAGATTTTCCCCAAATCCCCAACTGTGTTCCACGACCCCTCAAGGCTTGTTCCCAACCCAGACCTCTGCTACAGTTATTTTCAACATGCTTCAGCATATTGGTTCTTGTGAAGAAAGGGTTTCCTGTGGGAAAAATAATTAAAGCCTCCCAATTTAGAATATAAACCCCTCTCATTCTTTTCTCACACATTTACTACCTAGTGCAGCACTTGTGGGTACTCAGTGGTAATACCCAGGCGTCCTGCCATTGTCTTATTTTTTAAAGTTTGTATTTATTTATTTATTTATTTATTTATTTATTTATTTATTTATTTATTTATTTATAGCAATCTCTACACCCAACGTGGGGCTTGAGCTCACGACCCTAAGATCAAGAGTCATATCCTCTTCTGACTGAGTTACCCGGGCACCCTGCCACTGACATATTTTTATTGCACATTGAATTTTTTTATAGCCTTACATCTTTATTCACTTAAAGTCAGCCAAATGAGGATTACAACTAAACTCAAAAAAATTTCCAGTAGCAAGCTAAATTCAAAGACCATCTTGTAATTTTCCTCCTAAAATAATCCTTCAGCTTCCATTTAGCGCTAAATATTTATTGAGCGCCTACTCCGTGTCCAGTTGTTGGGCCAGCTGTAGGGTAGGACCTCGAACATGTATAAGGCTCATCCCTGTACTGAGGTGGCTTTCGTTCTCAATGTTCCTTACCCTCCACGCTGTGGAGAGGGCTCTCCAGTAGAGTGCGCACTGACTTTTAACCCACAGAGAATTCAGGGTCTTTGTCTCTTTGCATTAGAAAGAGTCTTATACTGTTGTTGCTGTTACTGCTTATGTTGTTTCTTCTACAAATCCAGTAGAACTGCACTTACTTCCTGTAGTTTATCTCCTGTATTCTTTCAGGCTGTAAACGGTTGATTATATCAAGTTGCCCATTTTGAACCGAGGCCCACATCATTGATATGGAAACTGTTATGTCCCTTGGTTGTCCAATATGGACAGCTGTGTTTTTAATTATATTTATTATATGTATTCCATGAAAATTTCTTCTGAGTATAATCACTCATTTTGCCTTCTCTCTCTCTCTTTATTCTCTTTCTTACGTTCTGTTTTCATTTAAAAACTACTTGGCTACCTTTTTCTTCTTTTTAAAAGTAAACTCCATGCCCTAAGTGGGGCTTGAACTCAAGACCCTGAGATCAAGAGTCAGATGCTTTACTGACTGACTGAACCACCCAGGTGCCCCTTGGCTCCTTTTTTTTTTTTAATAACTTAGGGGGATGGTGCCATTTTGATTTATATGGAGACCATCATCCTTATAAAAGTTACATTGACCCAAAACTGTCCCCCTCAAATCCTCTTACTCTCATTACTGTCACATGAATTATTAATTTGATTGATTTTTTTATATGGTTTTAGGTGGGCGGGGAAAGGATAATGATTGGATCATTACTTTCCCAGAAAATTGCAATTTCAGATGTATACCAGAAGAAGTGATAGCAAAAGTACTGACTTACTTGACATCTATTGCAAGGTATAGTATTTCATTATATTTCTTTCAATTTGTTTTGTGTTAGATAGCCATTTGAATGTAATAACAGGAAAATGGCTTTTTAGTGTGACTGTTGTTATTATTGTAAGTGATTATAAGACTCACCTTCAGAGTAGATAAGAAATAAAACTTAGAAGGGGAAGCCAACAGCTACCTAAATTGCTATAAAAATTATACTGAGGATCTATGAAAACAAAATTGGGAGTCTAGAAATATTTGTCTTCATCAAGAAAAACGTAGGTTGAAAATGATAATCATACTTAAAGCCTATGATTTGCCTAAAAGGAAATCAAACTAGCCCAGAGTGAAAGTAGTTGTTCTTCCAAGGGGAAAATATGAAGACCAAATGTTAAATAGACTCAAAAGTGATATTGGAATTTATTAGGAGGAACTTCTTGATTTTAGAAGTCATTTGAGCCTAGCATGCTTTAAAAGGTAAGTTTCAAACGCTTCCTTGAAGATTTAGGTTGAAACAAAATTTATATTCATTTAATTTTTTTTAAGATTTATTTATTTGGGGGGCGGGGAAGGAGAGAGAGAGAGAACACAAGCAGCAGGGAGGGGCAGAGGCAGAGGGAGCCGGATGTGAGGCTGGATCCGAGGGCCGTGAGACTATGACCTGAGCCAAAGGCAGACGCTTAACTGATCGAGCAACCCAGACGCTCCTAGGTTGAAAACAAAAATTTTTGAAGGAAACATTTTCCACTTATTAACCCTGAACACTAAGAAGCCACAAATCTACAATGGTAAAAATATGGAGTTGCATGGACAAAAGGCAAATCAGAGAAACTGAATTTGTAGGGCGTCCGTTAAAGCTTGAAAGTCTTTTAGATCTTCTTAGGGCAAATAAAAGTTTTTATTATTCATTAAACTGCCTTCTCAAGGAGCAGAAGAGATAGAAACCTCTATTTAATAGTGTTTTTCTGAGTGAATAAATGAATGGATGGATCACTGGCTCTTGATGGATTGCCATGAAAAGTTAAATCCGATGTTTTTAGGACAGCTATCTATAAGGTTTTCTCAAACCCAAGACTGCAGTATGCCAAATTCATTTTAGTGACCTAGCTGCATTATGCTATCACTTGACTATTTAAAAGAATGATGTTAGTGCCAAGAAAGAAATTTTAAATATTGAGTAGTAGAACATGGAATTAAATTGGTTTTCCAGCATAGCACTTTTTGATAGCTTTCCCAATCCAAATTTATCTTTAGTTAAGACATCAAATGTAAAAAAAAAAAAGACATTAAATGTAATGAAACAGTCAGAATTAAGGACACAACCTAGCAAATTTGGGTAGTTACTAAGAAAAACCTTATTTCCTCTTATCTTGCAGGCAAAATGGATCTGACTCTCGGTTTACCATTATACTTGATCGAAGACTGGATACATGGTCTTCCCTCAAAATTTCTCTCCAGAAAATCTCAGTAAGCACCAGTGCATTCTTCAGTGACTTTTTATTTTTGTTTTATGTAATGTTTTCAGTTTGTGGGAGTACAGAATATTTTGATATTAGGAAATGAAGACAATAAAAAAGATGGGATGGTGAGATGGGAAAGTAGGAAGAAGGGTTGATAGGGGAGATTAAACTAAACAACTCATCCAAAATAAAACCAAATGGGAAAGAATGAGTAGTTAGTGGTTCAAGTTATGTGTGAGAAGAGACTCGTGGCTCCCTATGCCTTTCAGAGCAAGGTGAGTTTTTATGGGAGCTTTTTTTTAATGGAAATAGCTCTGTTGTATACTCACTGTGTATGGAAGAACATAAAGAAGAAAGTTTAAAGCAGTAGTCAGTAATTTATCCATCCATAAATAAACACCTTTTAACATTTCGATGTGTGTCTTTCTCAACGTTTCTGCCCCTGGGATAGAGTAGGGAAGTGACTCAACTACAATCTGACTTAGCTCCCCTTTCGGAATCTAGCCCCCAACTTCCCAAGACCCAGAGAGAGAAAACAGTGTCCCTAAGAGAAAAACACGAGAGCTGCAACCCTGCCCAAGTCAAGATAATCTTTCACGGTGTCAGGCTTAGCTGGTCTGACGCTTCCTCGTGGAAGAGGAGGGAGGTGAGGATCCTACCGACCGCTGAGCTGGCAGGACTGGGACTGTCTGCAGAAGTACCATGTTGGTAACTTCCCCTATCAGACCAGAGTAGCCGGGAATCAACACACTTTTTTTCTTTGAGAGCCCAACATCGTCAATCATCAGAAATTCTGTCTCCTGACTAACACGGGAGGCCATTCTCCCCAGAGGAAGTTGATTTAGTTGTGAAGGCAAAACAAAAATCTGAGTTGTTGGACTTCCGAGCCAAGTGTTCTTTTTGCTATACTGACCTAGCTAATGAGCATTAGAAATACACTGGCACTTATGGTAAAATGGATGAGATCATTATTTTCATACCCAGCTCGAATTATTTTTCATCTTGAGCAAATCAAAGTGGTTTTCTCGTTTATTTCTTTAACAGAAGTGTGTAGCGATAAGCAATGGGGAGAAGAGTTAACACAAAATTCACACAAGTTACTAAAATAAAATAGCAAAACCTTGAGTTCATGTAATATATTTTTGCCTTTCAGGCAGGTATTATAATTGTCCCATAGATGAGGGAACTACATTAATATACACACTTAGGGGAAGGTTTTGTGACAAATCTAAGGTCAAATAGCTAAGGAACAAAAAGAAGCAAAGCAAGAACTGAATTTTCATGAACTTCAGTTGGTGTCCTTTCCACCTGCTGCTTTAGATCATTTTCCAAATGACCTGTGGATAGACAAATACATTCAGTGTTTTTTTAGAAAAAGGTAAAATTCCTTTGAAGAGAGTAAATCTGCCGAGCATATACTGTTGAGCCCTGTCAATGGGGCAAAGTTAAGTACAAGCTTGCTCTGGCCTTTTAAGATCTGTCCTTGGGCTTGTTGAGATTTCAGTTCATGATTCTTTTATACTAAATAAAACACTTGTTATAATAAAACTTTTTTTTTAATTACACAGCCCAGCTTTTTTCTTTTGGCCAAAACTATCCGCTTGATTAAATTAATTTTCACTGAGTGACTGTTTGGCACAGAGCATGAGTTTCTTGTTAAGGTTTTATTTTTCTTAATCAAATAGGCCACTTGAAACAGTCTTGTTTTTCTCTAAAAGAGAAGGAGGAGATTTGGTCTTGATCCTGTTGGTTGAGGGAGATCTTGGGAGGTGAAGATCCCCTTTCTGTTTCCCTAGGGATGGTCTTGCAGTGGGGAAGTATGGACCATATTCAGCACAGAGCTTGGCACTCAGGGTCCCTTCATTCTCTTAACTGCCAGATTGATGGTGCTAGGCAAGATTGGGTGCACCAGTGACGGTGACCTGTAATCGGCTATAGATTAAGCGTGGTTTCTTTTTCACATATTAAATGTTTCTATTTGTGGTATAGTTTCTATACCCATACCCCATCTCTACCACGACTAGCACTGTTTGCATTAAAGATAAATATTGAATGCAAGTTAAGTTCAAGAGCAAAAGTTGCATTCAGAAAGGATCTCTGATAAAAATTGCCACTGTATACCTAGCTATAACTCTCTTTGGTATATTACTTTAAACAAGTATCTTTGAAATAATTATACAACTCAATTTGAAGACCTTAATTTGTAAATTCTAAAATAAACTATGCAGTTAGGTTATACTTCATAAGTAATGATGGGAAACAAAATTGTTTCAAAAGAGCTTTTATTGCCTGGTGGCTCAGTTGTTAAGCATCTGCCACATGGGGCTCAATCCCAGGACCCTGAGATTATCACTTGAGCTGAAATCAAGAGATTGTGGCCCAACAGACTGAGCCACCCAGGTGCCCTAGGAAACAAGATTGTTTTTTTAGCTCTACAATGTGGGCAAATGCCTATTTGGGAGAGAATCCTATCCGTATTAGCATGTTGGTGTGTTCTTTCTGGATTATTATCAAAATTTCACAAACTGTTGACTTTTCACAAGGCTTAAACTTGGAATAGAATTTAATAATAAAAAAACCCAAATCCTGAAGTGAATTTTAAGTTACAGATCTGGGTAGGACAGTAATAAAGGTATTGGCTGATACTACCTTCACAAAGATTCTTAGCATTCCACCTTAAAAATCAAACTGCGCAGAGGAGAAAGCCCGTCCCAGCAAGCCCCTAGGAGAGTCGAGTGTTTTGTTTTGTTTTGTTTTTTTCCTCCTTCCTCCACTCTTAGGACATGCCTGATCTTCTAGAGCAGTCGGGCACAAGCTAATCCATGAGGCTCAATCTGGCTAAGTAATTGGGGGAATGTGTCCCCTCTGAATTACAATGAGCAGCCGGGAAGGCTCTGTCAGCTGACTAATCAGGGGTAGTGGGGTTTCTGCGTGCTGCCACCGCCACCGCCACCGCGGTAATGGAAGAAGCCACGGTAGCTTTGTTTGACAGAGATTTTTGGCTGCCGCTTCTAAACACTACCCCAGAAGCAGCTCATATTTCATCAATGTTGCATTGACAATTGGAAAAGAAGAGTGTTCTTGTGTATAGGCGAGATGGCAGAAGCAACTCCCCCGAGAGGCAAGATGAGGTTCAGAAGGAATGCGGTAAGGGCTCTGCCTGCAGTCCTGGAAAGCCTGTATTCCCAAGTTCAAGTGCAGGGATGCTGCAGCATGGTGCTATAGCACGGACTGAGGCTGAATGGGGCTTTTAAGGACAGGTGGAGGGAATGGAGACGTGTATTTGCATGAATTGCCTTGATGTGGTTACTGCAATATTGACAGGGAAATGTAAAGGAGTGCAGGAGGTTGAATGTGATTTCAAAAATCTAAATGTGATCCAGTCGATGAGGGAACCTCATTAGTCATGTTATTTGTTTAAGACCACATGAACAGTTCTGAATCGTTGGGCAGAGTAGCTTTAAATCACTAGTTAAAATAATAGCTAGCAAAAGGATTCATCTTTCTTTCACCATGGTCAAGGCCAGTATGCTGTCATGGACAGGTCTGGAGCCGACTTCCATCAGCATCTGAAAAGGCAGCTCTTCCTGGGTGTTACTTACTGTTCAAGTGAAAAATTTTAAGTCTAATGATTTGAAATATTTCGGATTTCATCTGTTCTCTAAATTCCAACTTTAAAGATGCAGAATTCCAGCCTGTTGACAACTTTTTTTTTATAAGGGAAAAAAAGTGACCTGCTTTTCATTATAGACTTATAGACTAGGACTTAGAAATCTCTTCTTTCAGATAGGTTTCAAACACTTTTCTAATTAATTTTTTCCCTTCGTTGGTTCACTTGTATGCTAAGTTCCCAGAAAATTTCTAAAGTCATATTTAGATGTATTGTGGAGAAATATGAAAGAACACTAGCTAATTTAATAACTTGTCATCTTTTAAATGCCACTCTTTTTCTCCGAAAGCTTAACATTATTGATATTACGATTTAAAATATAACACTTGCTCATTAAAAAAATCGAGACAACACACAAAAACATAAGGTAAAAATCAGCCTTCGGAAAAAAATGACATTTGGAATCAAAAGTAAGATAAGGGAACTCAACCAGGATGAGTATTATTGTTATTGGGTGAGTGTTAAGATCACTGGGTCAATGAACGATTTGTTTTCTTAAAAGGCCTTTAGGGCAGATTGACATTTTAAAAATTGCAGTTTGGGATGTGAATCTTTTCCGTTTGACAAAATTGTATCTTCAGCTCTACACATCATTTTGTACTATGGAAATTAATAGTTTCAGACTTTGAACAGACAATTTCTACTGTGGTAATGGGTGCAACTGGCGTTAGTACTTTTGTTATCAAAAGAAACTGACTTAAACTTTCAGAAAGTTCCTAATTCCTTTATATACATAGATGTTTTCTCAGTGTTCCATCTGTATGCACGTATGTTAATATAGACACATAAATACAGCACACAAGTACTAATTGGGTAGACCTATCTGGTCTACTACTGTGCTACACACGGTATGGGTTACAAAGGGCTCTCAGTCTAGTCAGAGAGGTAGGACGTGTTCATAAGTAACTATTACTGTAAGCTTCTAGGTGTCGTGGAAGGCTTCGTGAAGATGACATTTGTTTGGACCTTAAGCAAGAATGTTTGTTTCTCTTACTTTTCTTTTTTTCTGTCCTCCATTTTCCTCTTTAATGAATTACTTTACATGGCCCCTAGGAATACATATCTTGAAATGAAATTTATTCGATTAAGTTCAAGGCCCAGAACGACAGTGGAAGATATATTTGTTCTATTTACATGGGTAGGCTTGACCAGAGTGAAAAATGTGAAGCTTGCTGGTGACACAATGGTTTGACCTTGCAGGATCTCTGGAGTTGGGCCGATTTGGGAGGCTATGATAGGTTGCACCTGAAAGGATGGGACAGTGGATTTAAAGTCCAAAGAGAGGATTAAATGGGTTACTCGGCGGAAATTGCAATGACTGTGGCCATCCAGAGGGAGGGGAAGCGAACAGACAAGAAGGGCAAACCTCAAGGAAGGAGTATCGCCCAGGACTGTTCTGCGCCTGAGGTCATGTGGCGGGTTGTTTGGAGTCTGTGGAGTAACTCACACTCTCTGTACTCTTTAAGGGTGGGGTCTGGGAGAAGAGTGTGCAAGTAGTTCATGACGTTGGAAATTCTTCTCTATAGTTTGAGGTCATGAGATTTTCCCCAGGGTATTCTGAAGATAGTTCGGACCTTATCAAGGTCAATCACGTGCCCACACCTCAACGTTATATTCTGTTATGATATTGGATTATAATAGTCTCTGTTCAGTGGGCTCCATGATGCTAAACTGTTTCCAGCAATTTGTTGTGACTGTTAACATTTGTCCCATTTCATAGCTGTTAAGGTCAAGTCATTCCTAAATGCTGAGCCGAAAGTCTGAGTGTGCATTCAGTCTACGTGTTGTTAAGTACATCCTGGGAAGTGTTCCATGTCTCGGAAAGAGCTTCACTTTGCTCGTGTGTAGAAAGGCCACACTATTTCACCGCAGTGTTACCAAGGCTGCATGGGCTAATATACGTACTGAGCCTGGCTCCTATGTCCTAACCCTCTGACTGTTACTGCATTGCCTTGCCCTAAAGATTAAAAAAAAATTCTGTGGGAATAGGAGTTGTTTTATAGTAAAGGAACCAAAATCTCACTATGTACAAAACATTTTCAAAGAAATAATTAGAATAACTGACAAGTGTATATAGGGTGTATGAATTGCCTCTCTTAGATACCGCACAGAGGATTTAAATGAGATTAATTTCCAGACTGTAGTAGTGAAATGATGCATTAGGTTTATGCCTTTTGTTGTTATTGGCCTCCTGACTGCTGTAAGGGCCATTTAACTAGAAAATTTGAGGGTAGGCTTGAGAAGGGAGTCAATCTTCTCTAGGTGGGAAAGGTAAGAGGTGGCTAATTCTGTGCGCATTAGCTTGAAGAACCAGTAAGAGCTGCTGCAGAGGGCTGGGGCGGGCTGGGGCGGGCCGGGCGGGCTGGGGAGTGGCAGTGCACAGTGACTAGAGAAATGGCTCCAAGCCCTGGGAAGGTGGGCAGCACATTCATTTTACTGAAGTGCCTTTAAGCAGTCACATGTCGACACTCCAAAAAAAAAAAAAATGCCTGCAAGAAGCTTTTTAAAAGCAATACTGTTTCCTCTCTCATGTGGTCTTTTTTCTTTTTATAAAAATAAAAACAAAACAAGGCTGACCTTTGCCCACATCCCCTTGCTTTTTTGACAGGTTCTCAAAAACAATTTGTAGTTTTAAAATGTAGCATTTGATTGTAGAAAAAATAGAAATTGTGCTTTTTCATGTTTATATAACCATACAGATGAGAGATTCTTAAAGAAGCATACCAAAGAATTTAGAAATACAGTATCGCCAAAGTGAAATGGAAAAACTCAGTGGTCTTGAGTGATCTTGGCTGTCAGATAGGTGCATCGGATATGCCTTAGGATAGGGGATAGGCGGGCGCCTGGGTGGCTCAGTGGGTTAAAGCCTCTGCCTTCGGCTCAGGTCATGATCTCAGCGTCCTGGGATCGAGCCCCACATTGGGCTCTCTGCTCAGCGGGGAGCCTGCTTCCCCCTCTCTCTCTGCTGCTTCTATGCCTACTTGTGATCTCTCTCTCTCTGTGTCAAATAAATAAATAAAATCTTTAAAAAAAAAAAGGATAGGGGATAGGCTGTTCCTTTAAACACTGGTTTTGAAAGGGATTATCTTGAAATTTTTAGACACATATCTGCATGTAGAAAAAAGCACTCTCTCTACCTATGTGTACGTTCACACTCGAACACAGGCAACTCGATCTGAAGTCCCTGTGGCCTCGCGGGTTAATGTTTCGCCAGTGCTCTTTCCCCTCAAGATTCTCCCAGTCAGCGATCTGTCCCCTCAAGATTCTCCTAGCCAGCGGTCACAGAGGAGTACATAGTATTGATATTGGCCCATGTTCAGATACACGAAACGTTAGTTCAGAGGAGGCAAACTGGTAGTCCAAAGATGTGTTTTGTTTAGACGAATGGGTTGAAACACAAAGATGTGTCTGGTTTGTTTCAACAAACTTTAAACTTGTTTCCCATCTTTAAAAATCCTCAAGTTTCACACAAATCTGGATTTCTGGCTTCTTTTGAGAAATCAATGGCTTGGCAAAGCCCACCTTTCCTTCTTTTTTTTAAAGATTTTATTTATTTATTTGACAGAGAGAGAGAGAGAGAGAGAGAGAGAGAGAGAGAGAGAGAGAGAGAGAGCGCACAAGCAGGGGGAGCAGCAGGGAGAAGAGGGAGAAGCAGGCTTTCTGCTGAGCAGGGAGCCTGATTCGGGGCTCGATCCCAGGACCCCTGAGATCATGACCTGAACTAAAGGCAGCAGTTTAGCCGACTAAGCCACCCAGGCGCCCTCCACCTTTCGGTCTTACATTCACCTGAAACTGACTAGTGAGTGCCTTCCCTCCCCCAGTGCCTGATGCTTTCCAGTTCACCAGAATCCCCACCATTTCCTATTACTCCTCATCATCTAGGGAGAGTGTGAGTTGTCATTTGCTACCTCATTCAGGCTGTCTTTTGATTAAACCCTGCCTACTTCACGTTTACATTGCCCCCATAACACATTGTAGGCATTCATGTTTGTCACGTTTGCTGTAGGTTTCAGGTTTAGACTCTCAACCTTGAACCTGATCCTTGTACCATCTTTACTGTGCTTCTCCAAATTCTTCCTGTTGCTCCTTTTTCTATCCATTAGGAGTTTCTCTGGAGGAAGGAGAGCTAAAATGAAATAATACATATTCCTTTTATTTTCTGATCATAGCCTGTTTAAGAGTCTGGCTCTACAGTCAGATGAACCTGGGTTCTTCATTCTGCTACTTCCAAGCTAGAAGTTCTCGGTGTATTAGTGCCCTATTGCTGCTGTAACAACTTAACTACAGATGTATAGCATCTACAGATGTTAACTACAGATGTTTAGCAGCTCAAAAAAACACAGATGTATTCTGTTAACAGTTCTGGGATCAGAAGTCTAATATAAGTCTCACTGGACTAGAGGAAAGGTGTGTTATTAGTGTTCCTTCTGGAAGCTCTAGAGGAGAATCCATTTCCTTGACTTTTCTGGGTTCTAGAAGCTGCCCATATTCCTTGGCTCATGACCTTGCATCAGTGACCTCTGCTTCTGGTGTTGCAACTCCTTGGACTCTCCCGCCTCCCTCTCTGTTTAATAAGGATCCTTGCGATTACATTGTTCCCACCCCAATAATCCAGGATTATCGCCCCATCATATCAAGATCCTTAACTTAATCATATGTTCAAGGTCCATTTTGCCATATAAAGTAACATATTTATAAGTTCCAGGAATTAAGATGTGGACATCCTTGGGGACTCATTATCCTGCCTACCACAGTCAATTTCTCCAGTTGTGAAATGAGGATAAAAATAGAACCTAATGTATGTAAAATACTTAGCGCAATGTCATAATGATGCTCATGATCATCATAATTCTTATAATAGCACTTTCAGTAAAAAGCTATATTCTCACCCATAGCCACCTAGCCAGTCTCCTTTCCCCTAGCATAAGGCCTTGAGTGGTTCTGAGTATATATGATTATGTGTGTGTGTGTGTGTGTGTGTGTGTGTGTTAAAAATTCTGTATTTGGGGTATCTGGCTGGCTCAGTTGGAAAAGCATGTGACTCTTAATCTCAGGGGTGTGAGTTTGGGCCCCATGGTGGACGTAGAGATTACTTAAAAATAAAATCTTAAAAAAAACTTTTTTGAAAACAATTTTATTTATTTGTCAGAGAGAGAGAGCACAAGTAGGGAGAGCAGCAGGCAGACGGAGAAGCAGGCTTCCTACTGAGCAGGGAGCCCAATGCACGACTTGATCCTGGGATTCTGGGATCGTGACCTGAGTCGAAGGCAGACGCTTCACCGACTGACCCACCCAGGCGTCCCTTAAGTAAAACAACTTAAAAAAATTTTGTATTTGAGTCTAGTTGACACACAGTGTTACGTTAGTTTCGGGTGTACAGTGTAGTGATTGGGCACTTCTTTGGGCTATGCTGTGCTTCCCACAAGTGTAGCTCCCATCTGTCACTGTACAACGCCATACAGTATCATTTTCTATATTCTGTGTGCTGCATATACATACATTTTTTGCTAAGGAAAGCTATGGAACGTAGTCATTTATGTGAGGTTGTGGATTTGCTGTAACTACACAGTGTGGCAAGCACCTGTTTAGGTTCAGGATAAGTAAATGGGACGGGGTTGAAAAACCCAGTACATCTGATTTGCACATGGTATCTGATGGGCGCAAGGATGGAAACCATATACAGGGTCTGAACTGTAGGATTTCATTTTCTAAAAAAACGTAACTGACCAATCAATTGGAATTGTTTGAGTGCCACCCAGCTGTTTGGTGGTTGTAAAGCTCTTGCCGACAAGGTATTTATTGCTCCAAATGGCTATTAAATTTGAGAGTAGCTATTAGTTTAACAAAGCCCATGCATTCTAGAAAGATCTGTATGGTAGCAAAATAAAGATTCTAAAATTACCATATAATGAAAAACATTGTAAATGTAATCATGCCAGCACTAACTGAAGTTTTCATCCTTGATAATGCATTTTCTTTAAAAATGCTAATTTTTGTGGGCTTTTTGTGACAAACGAATCACTAAGCATTTTGAATGCATTAAGGAAGGGGAATGTATGATAAAATAATTAGGAAGTTTTACCTAAGAATGGTCTGATTAGAATGTAGAATTACCTTTAGAAGGATTTTTTTTAAACAGGTGTCAGTGTTTAGGATAAACCACTGTATCAAATATAGACAGTAACTGATTTTTTTTATTTTTTTTTTAAGATTTTATTTATTTATTTGACACAGAGAGAGAGATCACAAGTAGGCAGAGAGGCAGGCAGAGAGAGAGAGAGAGAGAAGGAAGCAGGCTCCCTGCTGAGCAGGGAGCCCCATGCAGGGCTCGATCCCAGGACCCTGAGATCATGACCTGAGCTGAAGGCAGAGGCTTAACCCACAGAGCCACCCAGGTGCCCCCACCTTTTTTTTTTTAGATTTTATTTATTTATTTCAGAGAGAGAGTGAGCAAGCCCTGAGGCAGAAGGAGAACAGATTTCCTGCTGAGCGTGGAGCCTGAAGTGGGACTTGATCCCAGGACCCTGGGATCATGAGCTAAGCTGAAGGCAGCTGCTTAACTGACTGAGCCCCCCAGGCGCCCTGTAGGCAATAAATGATTTAATAAATAGCTAACAGGGGTGCCTGGCTGGCTCAGTCAGGAGAGTGTGTTACTCTTGATATCAGGGTTGTGAGTTCGAGCCCCACGTTGGGTGTAAGAGATGACTTAAAAATAAATGAATAAATAAAACTTATAAAAAATAAATAAAATGATTGAAATATGAAAAAAAGTTAGCTGACGTAAAACCCCTGACTTATCAGCGGGCAAATATCCCCAAACTCTGCCTGTACTTGCTTTCTTATGGATTCTTGGGGCACTGTTTCTCCTTTTCTCTCCTCTCGACTTTGTTCCCTCCTGTGTAATTCGTTGTCCTTGGACCTAACTGTGGGGACAGCCTTGGTCTCCTGGGAATGGCAGGCGGGAGACCAGGGCCTTACCTCAGGCAGAGAGCTGCCACATGGCGTTCTATGTTTCTAATAGTATCCTCACCCTGCTTTTTGTTCCACACCCCCTGACAATTTGGGAGGTCAGCCTCTCTGAGGCCTTGCATCTAGCGATCTCCTCTGTGAGACCAGAGACTATGACGGTAAGGAAAGTCAGAAAGAAAAGGATGATGAGACCAGGTCAACCTAGAGTCCACGAAAGAATAAAACAAATTTTGCTTGAAGTGTTGGTAAAGGTAGGGTGCTTTCAGTTTCATTTAAGAGGAAAAAAAAAATGAAAAGGCAAGCTGGGTCAAGGCAGGTAAGTGTAATAATGATTCTGGGAATTTACCTATTTGAAGAAGAAGGAAAAGCTTCGCTCCTAACGTGAATGGGGTAGAAGCAGACTTTGTGCTGTCAATCTAAAAATAGGTCCAGAGTTCTCACACGGCTCTGTCAGAGTCTCCCCCTCAGCAAGCCTTTATCAATGACCCACGAGTTTTCTACCTAAACTCACTTGCCTTTAGGTCCAAGAGTCCATGGTAAAATTTAAAAACTATCTATTATTTTATCATGTTATGTTAGTCACCATATAGTACTTTACTTGTTCCATGATTATTTGCATATATTTTTTTAGGGTTTACAGAATGCCTTTATATTCATTTTTTATTTTAATTCCTACAATAACTATAGGAAGTATGTACCCTGTTTAGCACAAAATAAACTACACATTATGTACATACCATAGGGTAGAATATATAGAATATATAGAATATATATGGCTAGAATATAGGCCGCCAGCAGGTCTGGAACTGCACCCCCCAAGTTTTCGTCCGGCAACACTATTTGAAGAATCCCAGGGCAGGGCTTGGGTCCTCCTGACCTCAGCTTTCCATCCTGCTACTAATCAGGGTGTGTTGGGAGGGCGAGGTCTTGTAGAAAGATAACAGTTCTCCTTTGGAACCCATATGAATACTAATAAGAGGCTATGTTTGGGCTCGCTTATAAACAACAGTTTTTTAAAGATTTTATTTCTTTATTTGACACAGAGAGAGAGAGAGAGAGAGACAGCAAGAGAGGGAATAAAAGCAGGGGGAGTGGGAGAAGGAGAAGCAGGCTTCCCACTGAGCGGGGAGCCCGATGCCAGGGCTCGATCCCAGGACCCTGGGATCACGACCTGAGCCGAAGGCAGACGCCTAACGACTGAGCCACCCAGGCGCCCATAAACAACAGGTGTTTATTTCTCACAGTTCTGGAGGCTGGAAGTCCAAGATCAGGGTGCTGGCAGATTCGGTGTCTGGTGAGAGCTTGCTTTCTGGTTCATATATGGCTGCCTTTCTCTGTGTCTTCACGTGGCAAAAGGGGTGAGGTCTCTGGGGTCTCTTTTATGAGGGCACTAATCCCCTTATGCTGGCTCCGCCCTCGTGACCTAATCACCTTCCAAATGCCTCACCTCCTAATACCCTCATGTTGAGGGCCAGGTTTCAACATGAATTTGGGGGGACATAACCATTTAGTGTACAGCAGAGGACAAGTCATTTCTCATGAAGGGAGAGCGTAGCACACACGTGGCCATCTGAGGGAGTCATGATTTGGACAGCCGTCCCCATTTGTGTCTATAATCATTGATTAATTTATTGATTTCATTTTAACCTCTTTTCTTTCACCTATTTTTGGGTCTCACACTCAGTCGTCTTCCCTGCTCTGGTTCTCATGGCCACTTCAGTCTTGATGTTTTATTACCCTCTCGAATTGAATTTAAAGATTTTATTTTATCTCTTTGGAAGATTTTATTTATTTATTTATTTGAGAGAGAGAGAGAGAACACAAGTGAGGTGAGGGGCAGAGGGAGAAGCAGACTCCCCACTAAGCAGGGAGCCTGATGGAGGTCTTGATCCTGGGACTTTCAGGATCATGGCTTGAGCCGAAGGCAGATGCTCCACCGACTGAGCCACCCCAAAGGGAGTCCCATGCTCTACCGACTGAGCCAGCCAGGCACCTCTCAAATTGAAACTTTTTCTAAAGATTTTATTTATTCAAGATTGAGAGAGACAGAGAGAGAGAATAAGAGAGAGAATGAGAGTGAGAATGAGGGAGAGAGAGAGAGCACAAGTAGGATGGGTAGAGGGAGAAGGAGAGAGAACCCCAAGCAGACTGTGCAGAGCCCGACTTGGGGCTCAATCCCAGGACCCTGAGATCATGACCTGAGCCGAAATCAGGAGTCAGATGCTTATCCTACTGAGTCACCCAGGTGTCCCCCCTTTTTTAAGAGAGAAAAAATCCCCAGTTAAAAAAAATAGATTATTTATTTTAGAGAGAAAGCAGGAGGAGGGGCAGAGGGAGAGGGAGAAGGAGAGAAGGAGACTCCCTGCTGAGCGTGGAGCCCGACTTGGGGCTCAGTCTGAAGACCCTGAGATCATGACCTGAGCTGAAATCAAGAGCCAGAGGCTGAACCAACTGAGCCACCCTGGCACTCTCTCAGAATCTCCAGTTTTAAGCGTGTTTTTTTCCCAAGAGTCTAGGTCTTACACCTGAATGAAAATTACTCTTTTTGTTACTAGACTTTCTTTTTTAGAGCAGATTTAGCTAGGATCACAACAAATCAAGCCCAGGAAGTGCAGGATTTCCATATGTTCCCCATCTCCACTGTATCTTATTAATTTGTGTTTTATAGTTTTGTTCCTTTATTAATATTCCAGCATGCCTGAAGGAAGACTCAATTTTAAGCATTTTGGTCATGTTTGTCTTTGTTCTGCTTTAATCCATTGTTTGGGGGCTGGTGACTTCCAACTCAGCATTCCCTCTGGACCTGTCCACACGTCTGTCTGTTGGACATGATCCGGATGTCCTGCTGACCCTCCCAGCCCCACGTGTCCAGGAATGGGGAATCAGTCTCTCGCCCCCCTCCTTAAAACCTGCTTCTCATGGGGTGCCAGGCTGGCTCAGTTGGAAGAGCGTGTGACTCTTGATCTCAGGGTCGTGAGTTTGAGCCCCATGTTGGGTGTAGAGATTACTTAAAAAAATATTAATAAACTTAAAAAAAAAAACCCGCTTCTCTTACATTCCCCATGTCAGCAAGGGTTGTGCCATGTACCCCGTTACTCGAGTGATTGGTTAATGACTGGTCAAGTCTCTCTTATCAGACACATTCTGTCATCGTGTCTTGCACATTGTACCTCTTAATTCCTCCCCTCATTGCTGCTGCTCCTCCTGCAGTTCAGAAACTCATCAGGCCTGGTCTGGATTACTGCGCTGGCCTCCTAGCTCATCGGGCTGTTTCCACTCTTGTCCAAATCCGGTCCTTTCCTAAAGCCAGAGTGATCCTTCTAAAATGCAGATCTGACTATATTGCTCTGCTGCCTATGAAGAGGCACTATGATAATGTTGGCAAGATACTTGACCTAGTAAGCATTTGACATGTGGTGGTTTATGAATATTGGACCATACTATCCTATCTCTCACCGACTTTACATAGCGCCCTCCTTGACTTGTAGCCGTTATGTCTTGGCCACCTACCACGTCTTAGTATTCTAGAAACTGGGGAAACATTGGTGCTCCAGAATGCCATTCTGACCCAATTAATTCCTTTTTATGCTTCAGAGAGACCGTTTTGACCTTCCTCGGTCTAGGATGTTCTGTGCTACCACTTCCTGTTGCATAGTATTCTATAATTCCTTCATTTCACTTACCAACTTGGGTTATAGAGTTACCAGTTACTGATGGACTGCACTAGAAGACTGTCATTTTCTTGCAAGCTGGGTGGGGACTGTATCTTTGTTTTTTAAGATTTTATTTATTCATTTGACACACAGAGAGAGATTACAAGTAGGCAGAGAGGCAGGCAGAGAGAGAGAGGAGAGAGGAGGAAGCAGGCTCCCTGCTGAGAAGAGAGCCTGATGTGGGCCTCGATCCCAGGACCCTGGGATCATGACCTGAGCCGAAGGCAGCGGCTTTAACCCACTGAGCCACCCAGGCGCCCGGGGACTGTATCTTATTAATCATGCACTTAACTACAGGGAGTGGACATGTAGATGATACTCAGTGAATGTTGCTTGGGTGAAAATAAAACTAAGATTCCACGGCACAGGTTTCTTCCATTTTTTTAGTGCAAGTACACAATGTTGAAGCTCCCTTTGGCTTTTAGGGTTATCCCAGGAGCCTGTCTCCTAATTCTGTTTCCCAGGGAATAAATGCAATTCAAGTGCAAATGACTAACTTTAAAATGAAGTTCAAGAGCAGAATTCTTTGTAACTTGGGATTTACTGTAGTGTGAGAAAATGCCATGCCGGAGATGTTGCGAGGGTCTGATCTGATGACCTTACACTAGTTTTATTTCTGTTTGCATGTTTTTAGATTGTATCAATACCCATTTTTAAAGTTTTGTCCTTTTAGTGGCCTTTATTACTTTCAAAGTCATTTCCTTTCATTACATATTTTCTGCTACGTGCTCAGTTGAGTGCATGTTTTGACAATTTTTTCTTTCTTTTCTGTGTTTCTTCTTCCTACAGGTTTCCTTTCCTGGGAATTTGCACTTGGTTTTGGTTCTGCGTCCTACCAGTTTTCTTCAACGAACTTTCACAGACATTGGATTTCGATTTACCCAGGAAGACTTCATGCTCAAATTACCAGTAAGAGTATATTATTTAAATGTTTTCTCTCTTTAATTCTCATGAAGACTTTGTACCATGCAGTTGATGTTTTACCTGTGCTCACAAAGCATTTAAAAGAAAAAGAATTTGTCTTCCCAAACTATAAATTCAAAACGCCTAAAAGTCTTCTGCTTCTGTTGTTAAAGTAAAGGAATAGTCTACTCAGTTTGTAACAAGCCATTCCTTTTGAAAAAGATCTATGTCACATACGTTATATATGTGTGTGTATATGCATGTGTTCGTGCGTGTGTATAAAATCAGGAGATTTTCTTTTTAGAAAAAAAATTGCATGTGTGTTTTATGTATTTGACTCCCATGAACTTACATCCTGAGCTAGTTCATAGTACCGTGATCTTTTTTTTTAAGGCTATTTTTATGCGTTTTTAGGGTAAGGAATAGAGTCCTCATAAATCATGGTACTTTTGCGAAGATCAGTCCCTCCTCCTAAGTTCTAACTTATCACATTAAAGCCCTTTTACTTTGGTGTAGGCGTAACATTCTTTCAGAAGGTTGGCCATTAACAGTGCAAAATTTTCGATCCAGGAGAGTAAGGTATTTGGGTTTCTGTGGAGATTAATTTTGCTTTACAGAGAAATGTTTCATAAATGAAAACTGTTACTACTTAAAGAAGGTAGTGGGTACGTGTACAGGAGAGACCGTTAGAACCGTTTATAAAAGCTAACTTTGTGCTAATGAATGCTAAAGTTCACTGTACAGTTGAATGGAGGGATGCCACAAAGGGCAGTTAACGGTATCTTTCTTGCTTATTTATATAGGTGGTTATGCTGAGCTCAGTTAGTGATTTGCTGACATACATTGATGACAAGCAGTTAACCCCCGAGTTAGGCGGCACCTTGCAATACTGCCACAATGACTGGATCATCTTCAGAAATGTATGTTGTTTTTGCCCTTACTGTAGAGCCTATAGTTCATATTCGCCTTTCAATCTAGTTCTAGAATTTTTTCCTCTTTGGGAAAAACAGATTTCTGGGGCTCCTGTTTTCAAAAACCATATAATTCAATGTCTTGATTTTCTTTCATAGGAAATATCTAGAAATGCTGAAGAGTCACTGAGGATGGCAATTGAAGGAGAGGCCTAGGGAGTGAGGAGACCATGCTTTGCCCACCCCCTCCTGTGGCCATGTAGTAACTTGAGGAAACAAAGGATCTGGGTTCAGATCTTAGCACTGCTGAGTTTGAGCTGTATAACCTGGCACGAGTTATACACCCTCTGTGTCTCTCGGGTTTCCCAGTTATAAAGCGGAAATAATGGTACTTAACTCATAGGGCTGTTGGGAAGATCAAATGAGAGAATAAGCCCTCAAAAAATGCGAGTAGTAGAATTAATCTCATTAGAGTGATGCTTCTGACGCAGTTAGATTTATAGCAGAGATTCCTTCTGTTCTAGAAATCTATAAATAGGCAAGGGCCCCGTGCCTCAAGGTGTGAGTTTGTAGTATAAGAATCTTTACTCCAAATCCCCAAGATTAGGGAACCCTTCTGAAGGAAATGATATTTAATTAAATCAGGTTCTATGTTCCTCTTCTTTATTTGTCATTCAGCATTTCTGTTCACTCATATGAAAGTGTATTGTCAAAATTAGTGGTGTCTAGCCTTTAATAACCCACGAGACTGTAAATAAAAGAGCAGATAACCTTGAGCTGCATGGGAAACATAGGCTTTATATGGTCTCTGCATGTTGCCCTTTTTTCCCCCTGAGTAACTGATTTTGGAAACAATCAACAATACAACCTTCCTTGACATTTTAGGGCAACAGAGCCTTTGGGATCATAATTTCAAGTCTTCTGCCTGAATGAATTGTTGTGACCAGTTTGTTCCCCCATCACCTTTGTCCATTGCTGCATTTGGAATGCTAACGATTGCTCATAAGTTATAATAAAAGAATGTCAGGTGGCTTTGATGTACTCATCTCTTCAGAAAAGTTAGTATAAAGCCATTTTACACTTGCAGAGTTTAATAGGATAGGCCTAGACCAAGGCAGAAAACAAATTTTTCAGTACATGGCATCATTAAGAAATTGTTTTCAGGGGTGCCTCGCAGGTTCAGTTGGAGGAGTTTGAAGGTCATGATCTCAGGGTCATGAGTTTGAGCCCATGTTGGGTGTAGAAATTACTAGAAAAAAAAAACTTAAAAAACAAGAAATTGTTTTCAGTGATGTTCAGGAAATAAGTACAGATGTTTGGATAGAAGGCATTCAAGAAGACTTCACCTCACATTAGTTTCATAGAGGCTTAGATGCAAAATTAGAGTTGATTGCCAAGGGCAATGCCACCTTTTCTTAGCAGAGGAGACGTCATTGTATATGTGCATTGTCAGAGCTAAATAAAAGTAAATACAGTTACTGATCCATGGCAGTTGCCATTGAATTAAAAGGATCACTGACTCTTTGCAGGCTATAGAAAATTTTGCTCTCACAGTGAAAGAAATGGCTCAGATGTTACAGTCCTTTGGAACTGAACTGGCTGAGGCAGAACTACCAGATGACATTCCTTCAGTAGAAGAAATCCTTGCAGTTCGTGCTGAAAGGTATCACATGTTAAAGGTATGTCTGATAGAATTGACAAACAAAAGTTATCCATGGTCTTTCTTTTCCTGGAGAGGTGCTCAGTGCATGTCCATTTCGCGCCCATTGGTGGGTAGGGAGGCAACTGGGAAGAATGTCCTGGCTGTGTTGAATGTAAGGGTCCCCTTTGCAAATGGTGCCTTCTCTTGAGAAGTGCTTTATTTGTTGGTAGAATGGTTTTTAAGTGTCCCAGAAGTAGAAATCCATAGTCATCTTTGTTATCGTGTATTCTTTATCTTATCAAAAGGCCCTCATTTGGAAAGCTGGAGAATCAAAAGGCAGACAGATATTCTAGTTTAATATCCACCACAGGTGCAACGTGAAATGGAGAAGGAGAACTTGAGGAGGAGTCAGGGGGCCTGTGACCAAGGCAAACATCGCTAAACTGATTACAAGTTTTCTTTTCCGTAGAGTACTAGTTTGTTTTTTAAGCAGACTCCATGCCCAACGTGGGGCTTGAACTGATGATCCCGAGACCAAGAGTTGCGTGTTTTGATAATAGGAGCCCCCCAAATGCTAGTTTTTGCTGTTTTGTGCAGTAGACCTTAGATGGCAAGTTTATTTTGCCCTCCTGCCCAGTTGTCTGGAGTGTTGGCTTTTGAAGGATTCTGAGTCACCATTCAGACAATCACCAGGTACTCTGAGATTCACCTTCCCCAGAAAGCTGAAGAATGATCTGAAGGAAAAAAAAAAAGATTGCTCTAAAGAAGCACCTGTGCAATAATTCATGTCCTTCGTAGGACAGTAGGCTTGCTGGGGGGGCACTCACAGGTAGAAGTTCTATGTCGAGGTGACATTTTAATTTTTTTTTTGAAGTGACATTTTTACATGAGGAAGAGGAGAGAAACTGAAATTTTGAATCATAGTCTAAAACTAAAACTGTTCGAGGAAAGACAGCTCTGTCCCTCCTGAGCTGTGTGATTGGAGAATTTGCTTACCCTCTCTCTGAGGTGGGGTTACCTTACGTGCACAATGAGTTTGATGGTGATGATGCTTGCATACCTTGTAGGGTCTCTGTGAGGATGAAATGGAGGATGCGATGTATGAACAACAGAGTTGGGCACATAGTCTGTGTTCTTACTCATATTGGTGGCGGTGTCAGGAAACCTGTTTCCGGACAAGTACATGTACGCTTGGATTTTTTGCTTAACGTTTCAGAGGACCCTTGGATCTCCTGAAGGAAGTCACAGATCGCTTTAATATGCATTAAATATTATTTTATCTGTATGCTTTCTCGTGTGGTAGACTTCATTATGCTACTACTGCTTTATTGGAGTACATTAAAAATATTAGTAGAAAAGAATAAGTTAGAACTTTCTACCAGTGGGAGAAGGAGACTACAAATGGAGCATGAGGTACTTCCGCCCATAAAGATCTTATAAAAATAGTGATTGCACCGTCCATCTCAGCAGGCAGAGGCTTCTTGGAGATCCTCACGGGTTTCGAGTTCTGTGGTACCGATGGACTCAGGAGAGGCCGTTCTAGAACGGCTGTTTCTCTTCTGCATGCTCTAGGTGTATGCTTCCTTCTCTTCAGGTCATTGAGATCAGGGTACTAGCAGGCTAATTCATCCTGCTGTGTCTTTTTCCAGAATGATATTACAGCAGTAACCAAAGAGGGACAAATCCTCCTCGCAAGTCTGGAAGTGTCCGGCACCGAAGATGCTGGCGGCTCGAGGCTTGAACACCGTCACCACATAAACGGTGACTGGCAGACTGTGAACAAGTGAGTACTCTCCTTTTGGTTTGGAGTTACTTATTTTATTCTTCTGAAAGGGAATTATACATTTTGCTGCCATCTGTTAGGCGTGAAAATATTCCTGGACCTCTGGGAATCCGAGATCACCTTCCCTCATTGTCTCATAGAGATTAGTTTGCTTGTAAAAGAGGTTCTGTGGACATCGATGGTCTCTTTGTGGACCAATGTCCCGGGCTCTGACTTTGCCTATAATTCTTAACGTCCAGACCAGGTTTATGTACATGCCTACAAGACGAATCGTTGTTGTGAAGGAATTCTAATGACTTTTCTTTGTTAAGATTGCTGACTCAGGTACATGATATGGAGGTAGCTTTTGATGGATTTTGGGAGAAACACCAACTAAAAATGGAGCAGTATCTGCAACTCTGGAAGTTTGAGCAGGATTTTCAAGAGGTCAGTAAAAACCTTCCTTTCCACATTTTTTTTTCATTATGCCAGAGATTCTTACTCCTTGATCATCAGAAATATAATCTCACAAGATGCCCATTTATACCCAGAGACAGCTGAAGAGGGGGCAAATGTGAGCGAACCCTGCCAAGATGTCTTTCTTTAAAAAAAATTATTTAAATTCAACTTAATGAACATATAGCGTATTATTAGTTTCGAGGCAGAATTTAGTGATTCGTCAGTTGCGTGTAACACCCATGGCTCATTTCACCACGTGTCCTCCTAATGCCCATCACCCAGTTACCCCATCCCCCCACCTGCCTCCCTGAGCTGTCTTTCTTGCTTCCTAATTTCCTATGAGAAAGCGTGTGACTGCTAACATATAAGACAGGACTAAGTTGCCGTTCACCCTGATGCTTATTATTGTGATTTATTTGACATATGAAATGCTTTTAGCCTGAAATTTCCTTTCAGCTTTCTAAGGAAATAATACCCACTTCCTTCTTGATTTTTTTAAAAAATACCATATACTTATACTGAGCATATTTAATACAACGTAGCAAAAACGTCTTTTACGGATCCAGTAATTTATTTCTATGAAAAGCCCGATGCATGAAGTGAAATCGTGTCTAATTATACATTATTTTGAAGGTTACAAAAAAGTACCTTCTAGTTGGGTGCTTCTGGAAAATGCATCACACGTGGTCAGGCTCCTCGCAGTCTCTATCATAGTACTTTACCAGAAGGCCCAAGGAAAATTACATGCTTTTCTCTCTCGAATGTGGCCAGCCTGTTTCCCACCCATGACTTTCTCACTCGCTTGGTATTTCGCCTGTTCTGAACATGGGGTCAGGTGCCACCAGCCCTTTCCCTCCTGTGATGCCAGCAGAATTTGGAATGTGGTTCACTCTGCGAAACCTTCCTTAAGGAAAGAACAGGCCAGGTTGCTCTTGGGCCTTCCAGATATTTGCGTCTTTCTCCCCAGCCGAATACATGCAAAAAAACCACTCTTCCCAAACACACCCATCATGCCTCCTCTTATATGTTAATTTGCCACCCAAAGAAAATTCTTGTCCCGTAGTTACATATTGTTTTTTCAAATCGTTGTTGCCTGTAATCAGTGTTGTCGTCGTTGGTCTTGGATTGGAATTTCACTGATGTGATCTGTATCTCATGGGCCCCTGCAAATAGGTTCTATGTATATGTAGGAACTTAACTTCAAACAACTCTTGTTTGCAAATTCCAGCCATCTAGAAGAGTTTAAATATTCTCAAACTTGAAATATTTTTGAATATACAGGATAGGAATATCCTCTTGTGTAACCACAGTCCAGTTATCAAATTTAGTACATTCAAATGATGCAGTACTTTTCTATGACCTACTGTTGGTATTCCAGTTTTATCAATTGATTCAATAATGTCGTTTCTATCATCTCTTCCCCCTCCAGTACAGGATTCAGCCTTAGAGGGTCAGGTATTGTGTAAGTTGTCATGTCTATTCACCTTTAATCTGAAAGATTTCCATAGCCTTTCTTTGTCTTTTATGGCACTGCCATTTTTGAAGAGTACAGTTCTTTTCCCCATAAAATGTTCTTCGTTTTCCATTTGTCTGACATTTTCTCACGATTAGATTAATCTTTGCACGACCGGCACACATACTGTGTAAGTGATGTGTTCTTCTGGGGTGTCGCATCTGGTGATAGGTGGGGTCCACCTGCCCCTCATTGTCGATGTGCACTCTGATCACCTGGTCAGGGTGCTGTGGACATTCGCCACTGGATCATTACTTTCCTCCCACTTGTAACTAGTAGGAAATGGGTGGGGGGGGAAACGTAAGGTCATGCAAACTTCTTGCTGCTCACCGAAAGTTCTGTATGGGTTTAGCATCAATTAATGATTCTTGCTTCAACCAGTCTTCACTATGGTGGTTGTAAAATGCTGATTTTTGTAATGGTTTGTAATTCTCTGCTGTTCTTAACGATTTTGGTGTTTCACACTGACTACTGCATCCTTGTGACATGGCCAGACTACTTTTGTTGTTATCACTTCTCGATTTTCTGGCATAAAGAGATATTCCAAGCTCTTCTTTTCTATACTCTGCCTTAGCCCTGGGACCAGCCATCTGGCTGAGGACTCCTGGTTTCTTTTTCTGGATTCCAGCTATGTTCATCACTACTGGAGGGTCTTTGTTCTGAGGATCACTGACCTTGGGAGTTTAGGAATATAATATGCAAGTATATACACATGCATATACTTTGGTACATATTTGCATATACCTGCCTGCCCGTGTACATAGTGATATCTTATATATCATAAGCACACACTGAGATCCAGAAGGTTAGATTTTTAATAGGATATATCAGTTTCTCGGAATAAAATAACAAAGTATTCTCCACATGTGCCATTTTTCCGTGCTGCTGTCCTTTTTAATAGCATTTCCTACAAAACTGGATTAAGGGAAAATGCTTAATACCTTGTATGCTTTTCAGACTTGTATTTTTTTTTCCTATTTATAGCTTGCAAGTGAAGTCGAACTTATGTTGAACCAGCAAGCAGAGTTGGCAGATATAACAGGGAACATAGGTCAAATAAAACAAAAAATGAAGAAATTGGAAACCTTAGATGAAAATTCTCAGGTAAGATTACATCTGAGATATTCACTATTCTACTAGTTACATTTTGATGGTTTTCGGTGGTAGCGACCCTTATGGGTCACCTTTCATTGCAGTGGTCTGTATACTTGGTTTAATCATACCAGTCTATGTTCTTTTCTGATCAATGTGAGTCAGAGGTGACAATGTAGATGTGCCATGTAGTTGTCACAGGTGGCCTCTGAGATGATGACGTGAATGATATCAGGCCTATCGTTAGGAACAAAGGAGTAAATAATTTTGAAGAAACTAGAAAACTGTCTATCAAGAATGCTACTTGGGGGGGTGGGCGCCTAAGTGGCTCAGTGGGTTAAGCATTTACCTTCAGCTCAGGTCATGATCTCAGGGTCCTGGGATGAAGTCCGGCATTAGGTTCTTTGCTCATTGGGGCATCTGCTTCTCCCTCTCTCTCTGCCCCTCCCCCTGCTCATGCGCTCACGCTCTCTCTCAAATAAATAATAAAATCTTAAAAAAAAGAATACTATTTGGTATTTGGAAATGATGGAAATATACAAGGGCATAATTTCCTTAAATATCCATCATGTGGCTGTGCAGTTGAAGCAAACATAGATTCAGACAGATAAGTCTGCTTAGTCTTACTCGCCCTGTGACCTTGGGTAAATTGATTAAATTTTCTAAGCCTTGATGTCTTCATCTATAAATTGGAGATAAACTTTGCAGAATGATTGTGAGGATTCTTTTAGATTTCGTACGTAAAGCACTTAGCCCAGTACCTGGGATAGGTGATTATATAATAAATAATCAAAAGAGCCAACAATTGTTATTTTGCTGGTCTTAAAGGCTTGGGCTCATGGCTTTAATAGTTAACAAACTAGCTTTGCTCTTCTGTCATAGGTGAGAGCAAGGCCATTGTTTTTTAAGGTGCATTCCCGGCAAACAAGTAGATTTGTGGGTATACCGTAAGCATCTAAAACTGAAATTTGTGAGGCAGCAGCTGCGGCGACCAATTCTGGACTTATGCTTGTAGGTTGCTGTGACTGTGGGGCAACTGGTAAATCTCTGTGGCATGATAGAAAGAGAAGGCAAATTGGCTTGGAAATAAGGGAGCTTTGAAGTTTTTGTTTGTGAATTTTGTTTTAATTTTTTTTTTTTTTTAGTTCTGTGGTTTAAAAAAACCCCACATGGGGCACCTGGGTGGCTCAGTCATTAAGCATCAGCCTTCGGCTCAGGTCATGATCCCAGCGTCCTGGGATCGAGCCCTGCATCGGGCTCCCTGCTCAGCGGGGAGCCTGCTTCTCCCTCTCTCACTCCCCCTGCTTGTGTTCCCTCTCTTGCTGTGTTTCTCTCTGTCAAATAAATAAATAAAATCTTTTAAAAAATTTAAAAAATTTAAAAATTTAAAAACCCCACATAAAATGAAATTTACTATCATAACCATTTTTTTTGAAAGATTTTTTATTTATTCATTTGACACAGAGAGAGAGATTACAAGTAGGCAGAGAGGCAGACAGAGAGAGAGGAGAGAGGAGGAAGCAGGCTC
>LNAC01000643.1:829606-853144 GCA_002007465.1 Ailurus styani | reverse complement strand
CCTGGGATCATGACCTGAGCCGAAGGCAGCGGCTTTAACCCACTGAGCCACCCAGGCGCCCTCATAACCATTTTTTAATTTTTTTTCAAGAGAGAGAGAAAGAGGAAGGGAGAGAGAGAGTGAGCATGAGTGGGGTGGGGCGGAGCAGAGGGAAAGACAGAGAGCATCTTAAGCAGGCTCCATACCCATTTAAAAAAACAAACCAACCCTGTGCTTTAATCCTGGGTTTCCATCCAGCTAGGTGGACTATTCACTTCGTCATTATGGGCTTCAGTTTTTCTTATTTTACCTTGACAGTTATTACCTCACTGCCTACTATTTCATTCGCTAGGTCAGGAGCAAGTGGGGGACCAGGAGGGGAGGGGGGTGCCAGTAGTTGACAGGGTGGGGGAAGGGCCGCAAAGATCCCCTTTGACTTGGAGAGCCTGCAGCACTCACTTCGGCTGTGTACAGTGGTCAGGGAGGTGATGACTAACGAGATTCCCAAGGCTGAGATGGTATGAAATCCATTAGCTTTCACTTGGCCTGTGTACCTCATTGGGTATATGCGGTTCTGTTCTAAATCCATCCGTATCAGGCGAAGCAAACCTCATGCACACTCTGAGCAGGCTCTGGGACCAGGACTGCGTGGGTTTCTGATGGCATCACTGCTCTAGCTCATGACTGTAGCTGTAGGCTTTCGTGGAGCCTGCAGAGGTAGGACATGAAGTCGTATTTTTGGCACCCTCTCTGCCCCGCGAAACCAATTTGCTTCTCAATTACATTCTTGTTTCTCCTCTATTTGAACAGATACCATACCGTTGTTGTTTTTACTTCTTTCTCCAAATTAGGATCTGTTAGCGAAGGCCCAGTTTATGATATTGCACGGACACAGACTTGCTGCAAATCACCATTACGCCCTCGATTTGATCTGCCAGAGGTGCAATGAACTACGTTACCTTTCGGGTATTTTGTTTAATGAGATCAAAGCCAAAAGGATACAGCTCAGCAGGATCTTCAAAATGCATAAACTCCTGCAGCAGGTACTGTCATGAGGCCTGAGAATGTTTCTGAGCAAGGAGATAATTTTCTTCTCATAGGTTTTAGGGTAGAGGTCTGTCTGAGAGAGCTTTGGAATTAAATTTGTAAGACGTTGAAGGATTGGCTTTGATGATGTTCATTTAATCCACGTACCTTTGCAGTATTCGTGGCAAGTCGAGTCTTGTAAAAATTTTGGCTTCTATTCTGAGTATTGAGATCACGGTTGTGATGGGTTCTTTTCTATTTTGGGTACATCTCTGAATCCTCTCCTCCAGTGATAGTTTGCAGTCAGCACACTTTTCAAAGCCCTAGAGGCATTTTGCTAAAGCCAGAAACTCCTTCCATGCTTCATAGGTACCGCAATAAGAAATTAAACAGTGACGGGAAGCTATTCCTTCGTGGCTTGGAGGTCTGACCCCTTTCAGAATTAGGCAGTGAAGAGAAGAGCTGCCTCGGAAGTGGAATGTAGAATGAGGATATCATTTACAGACATCGTATTGGAACATGAATGTTTTAATATGTACATCTCCTCCTTTGGCATGGAAATTTGTAGCCTTGTCCTTGGCAATCACTACACATTTATATCATGCTTTATGTTTGGCTAGGCATTGCATATTTCACTTATTGACTTGGGGATAATAGCGTGGAGCTGAAGAGTTAGTGTTGCGAGGATGGTCAGACCCTTTACTGCAGAACGAGTTCCTTGTTATGAAATAAGTGCAGTGCTTCCAAGCCTCGGCCGTGCGTCATCAGAGGTACCTGTGGAGCTCTGCAGAAATCCAAACGCCTGGCTTAGGGCCCAGAGCTACTGAATTGGAATTTCTGGGGGCAGAACCCAGATATCTTTATTTTTAACAGCTCTGAAAACAACTCTGAATCACAGAAGCCAGGGCTGGTAAACACTCTTAAAGGACAAACGTATTTCTATTTATTCATTCATGTTTTTTTTTTGTGTGTGTGTATGTCTGTGTGTGTGTAATTTATTTGCTCATCAGGCTCACCAGTGCTGTGATGAAGGAGAATGCCTTCTAGCTAATCAGGAAATAGATAAGTTTCAGTCTAAAGAAGATGCTCAGAAAGCCCTCCAAGACATTGAAAATTTTCTTGAGATGGCTTTGCCCTTTATAAATTATGATCCTGATACCCTACAGTATGAATTTGATTTAATTTTATCTCCTGAACTCAAGGTAAGAGGCTGTTTTTTTTTTTCAAATGAACTGTAATTCCAGGAGCATTGGCAAGAGTTTTACTCCTTCACAGCTAACTTTATGTCAAATTGCAGTTACGTGCTTCTCTTAAGGATGAGGCGTGATATTAGTACCACTGTTAAGCATCAGAGGATCCAAAGCCTTGAAGCTCCCGGCTGGCTCAGTCGGTAGAGCCTGTGACTCTTGATCTCGGGGTCACCAGTTTGAGCCCCACGTTGGGTGCAGAGATTACTTAAAAATAACTAACTAAATAGACTTTTCTAAAAAAGCATCTCGAGGCTTTACGCTTGCCATATAATGAAGAATAAATCCTGTTACATACATTGTTTTGCGCATCCTTAGAGAAGGGGCTAAAGCTATCCTAGGACAACACTGGGCCCTTGTCAAGAGCATTCTACTCCAAATATCTTGTCTTCCTGCTGCACTTACTAGCAACAGATGCTGCATGAACACAGATCTGGCTTTCCTACTGAGTTTGAGAATGACAGGGATAAAGAAATGATCCGGGGCTTCTTGGGGTTGGGGTGCAAGCAGATGTGGGTGTGAACAAGGTTGAGACCTCCGGGTTACTGCAGTACCATCCTGCTGGAGCTGTCTTGAAGCCCCCTCCCTACATTAGAGATTTTGTGATGCTATCTGTCGCCAAAAGGTGTGGTTGACTCTTAAGTTTGGAGCAGTATCTAAAATCATGCTTAGCTGCAGATCTTAGGGGACACCCCAGAAAATCAGAAATGTGGCCACAACGATCACCAAATGATTTCTCTGGAAGCAACCGAGCTAATCTCTAACCACCTCAGATCATCCAGGAGGGTCTAGGAGGAGCTTTTTAGGATGCACCAAGGACTGTAGGACGTCCTGCAGGCTAACACATCATGCACTGCTCTGACGGTGCTTAGCGGGTGGCTTTCTCGTGCTCCACGTGCCTCCTCTTCCAGCCCTTCCTCCTTCCAGCCATGACGGGTAAGGCACCCTAGATAGGGACCTCTGTCATGACTGCTCAATCAATTTCTTCGAGTGGTTTTGGTTGAGATCTTCTGGTTTTATGCCCATGCGAGGGCAGCGCCTTCATCCGCTTTTTGTTGCTTTCCTAATTTTTCCTAGTTCTATTTTCAACTCTAAGTTAATTTTTTGATCGTCGGGTCTGAGAAATGTCATAAGATCTGTAATGACCCCAAATCAGAAAGTATTTCACAGAAGTCTCACGCAACCTGCAGGTTCAAATACAGAGTGTCCAACTCAAGCTTGAACACATCCGAAGTGCGTTTGAGAACCAACAAGCCGGTTTCAGGAACCTGATGGACAAGAACGTGAAGCCAGTCCAGTTTGTGGTACCTGCTTCTGACAATTTGATGAGATCTAGAGCGTCACAGTTTTCACCTAAGCATGGTAAAGTATCTTACGTTCAGTCACCTCTTCCTGCTGTTGTCTGTTACTCTTGATGTAGATACGGAATGCGTTCTTCGGTTCTGATAAATTGAAATTTTATTTAAGCATCTTTGGTCACGTCTACGCTCTGTTGCAGAAGGCAGGAGTCACAGTCGAGATTATTCTACAATAGTAAAACATGGTAGTAATGGAGTGTAGTACAGAATGAGGACAATCTGGACTGAATGGCCCAACCTTGCAACGAGTGTGAATATTTTATGAGCGTCAGACCCACAGACCCACCCCTTTCTTCCGCAGGTGGAAGAAAGCACATGAATCTGGTACACATGGGCACATGCGTGTGCATACACACACACACGTATTTACTCCTTACGTGGATAGATTATTACTTGGTTCTTATTAGCTTCTAGTAAGTGAATGGCTTAGGCAATAGAATCGATTGCCTTTTCTAAGTAGGTGCAGGCAAACAGAGTAATTTTGCTATTAATTAAACTGTTAGAGTCCATTTTCTTGTTTTAATCTTTGTAGACTAGTTTTAATCATGTGATAGCCATTTCCTTTCTACGTTCTGTAGGATAGAATAGCTATCCTGACTGTGGTGGTGAACGAATCTGGAAGTAAGATGATTCTATTGCCCAAAGTTTCCCTCGAGCTGCCTCTGGGGCCGGGGCCTCTTAGGGGAGAGAAATTTGGCCTTTGGGGCCCTAAGTTAGCTGAACGGGTGAACATGGGACTAAATTTGGTCTGTCTGATCTGAAAGCTCAGAGACCTCATTAACGTATGGGAAGGAACATCAAAACCTTGGTCAGTCCCCATGTGGATCATATGAAAACGAGGTGACGAAAGCTAAAAGTTATTTAGTTAGTAAGAGTTATTAAATATAAAAATATACTTGCAAATAAAACCATGAAGAATGCCATAAGTGAAGAATATTGATGAAGAAGATACAGGGCTAAAGAATAAAATAACCCAAAAAAACCAGTCAGGGGCTACAAACCAACAGCTATGGGAATAAAAATAGGATAGGTTTATATTCCTTAGCGGAAGACAGACCTAACTGAAGGCGTTAGTCACTACAAGTACATTTGGTTTTATTTTTTTCTTTCCAATATTCTTGTTTAATGGGATTACACTTTTTTTTTCTGCAGTGGGAGTTGGATACTCTTTCTTTCAAGCATATAAACTTTTTTCCAAAGGTACCCATCTTTATTACTTTTCTTCGGTACATTTTCCGAGTTTGTGTACATGTGAAAAACGTTTGACATCTAAAACCAGCAGCAATTCATCCTGGAATTTTGCCCACAATTATCTTTCTCCCTTTTTTTCCCCCATAATCATCCATAGTCTCAGCATTAAATTTACCTTGGAAAATGACTCTCTGAAAAGTGGCTTATGCTTCTAAACTCAGTTTCCTCAAATGACCACTCGTAAAAAGAAACCAAGGAAAACAATTGGCAATGTCAAAATAAATCAAGCTTTCTTTCATCTTAGAGAATCTTGTGTCATCCACAGTATACCTATTTGTGGGGAATAGCTTGACTTTTCTTCAGTTTAAGACTGCCTAGTGTATTTATGTGGAAGAAGACAGCTGACTGAATAAATGATATGGATGGATAAATGAGTTTACCCATTATTTATCATGGTTCCTAAATTAAACCAAAGCATCATTTATGCTACATTGTTTATTTTTACTTCATTGCTCTGTGAGTAATGGGGATTATGAGAGTCAGGACTAAATAACTCTTCAAGACTTTTAATTGCTAAGCCAAATATATAAGATTTGGTCAAATCAAATTGTGCTGATCTTTCATACAATAAGTCAAACTGGTTTTGTTTGTTTTTGTTTGTTTCTTTTTATTAATTTGCATCAAACAGAATCCTATGCCTAGCACAGTGCCTGGCAACTAGCAGGACCCAATAAATACTTGTTGAATTAATTTTTTAAGGAGATGTTGTTTACTTACTTAAGAGTGAGAGAGAGAGAGTGAGCGGGGTGGGGGGGGCAGAGGGTGAGAATCTCCTACAGAGTCCGTGCTAAGGGCAGGGCCCCAGGCTGGGCTCGATCTCACGATCCTGAGATCCTGACCTGGGCCGAAATCAAGAGTCTGTCGCTTGACCCCTGAATCAACACAGAGGGAAGTTAGCAAAGAACGTTGTGAGGGGTAAAATGTGGTTTGAGCTCCAAAATCTGTAGCTCTAGTCTGCATCTTTCTGGTACGCTTCAGACCTGCTTTTACAATTTGCCTCCTTAAATTTCCTATAGGCAACTCAGACTCTGCGTGATAACCTCTCCTGCAAACCTTCCCCTCTTCCCCTGTGCCCCATCTCCGCGAGCAGTACTGTGATTCCCCCCCTCGCCCCAGCCTGGGCCGCTGGCTTCCCCTTTGCACTCATGCCCCACCTCCAATCAGTCACAGAATCCACTTCTTTCCATCCCCACTGCTGTTTGCTCGCTGCCACGTCCTTAACCCAAGCTCATGTCATCTGTTGCCTTGACAACCGCAGCAGTCTCCCTGTCTCCCCACTTTCCCTTTCACACGCCCCTACTTGTCTTGCCTGTCGGACTTTACAGCGCTCTTCTCTCTCTGGGATGCTGTTGCCTTCCCTCTCCTTTGCTCCTTTGCTGGCTTCTTTTCCTCTAGGAGACTTCCTGCCCCTAGTCCCCTTCCTTCATGTAAGCTTTTCTTTCCTGCCTCTCCTCCTCGGCGCCCACTTTGGTTGAGCGTCCTTGCTGTGTGGTAACAAGCCCGGCTGTGTGTCTTCCCAGCTTCCGTGTGATTGCCTCTTTTCTGTCTCTCGTGTTCGACTGTGCGCTCTGTAAGGGCAGGGGCTGTGCGCAGTTCACGCTCGGAGCTCAGCATATGGCCCAGGTGCTCCGTAATTTCATGTATCTATTCACGTCGATGGCAGAATGAATTTCTCCACCTCGCTTTTCAGAAAAACCTGCCTTCCTCCCGAGTTGTGTATCTATTCCTTTTTTATCTCTTCATGTAGTTGCAAAGAATTAATTATTAGTAAAGCTAATTAGTAAGGCTCCCTCAGTTATCTTTACAAAGAAGGTTGCATCTCTGTGTATTAGGTGTCTTTAAAGTGGTGAACATCGGTGTTCATTGAGAAATTGATTTTAGGTGGTAAGTGCCACTAAGTCTAACTTATTTATTTATATATATGATGCTATAAACACAAAGCTTCTTTTTTTTTTTTTTTTAAAGATTTTATTTATTTGACACAGAGAGAGAGATTACAAGTAGGCAGAGAGGCAGGCAGAGAGACAGGGAGAGGAGGAAGCAGGCTCCCTGCTGAGCAGAGAGCCCGATGCGGGCCTCGATCCCAGGACGCTGAGATCATGACCTGAGCCGAAAGCAGAGGCTTTAACCCACTGAGCCACCCAGGCGCCCAAACACAAAGCTTCTATATAAAATATATACATTTTTAACTTTTTAAATTTGAGTATAGTTCACATACAACATTACTTTAGTTTCAGGTGTACCACGTAGTGATTTAACATCTCTATACGTTATGCTATGTTCTGAACATAAAAAAAATATGTATGTTATATATATATGAACATAAAAATATATATGTGTTTATTACATACATACATACATATATATGTATTTCAAGTAGGCCCACACCCAGCGTGGGGCTTGAACTTACGACCCTCAGATCAAGAGTTGCATGTGCTCCCGACTAAGCCAGCCAGGCACCCCTGTAAAATACATTTTTATTTTTACTTTTTTAAAAAGTTTATTTATTTAAAGTAATCTCTACATTCAACATGGGGCTCGAACTCATGATCTTGAGATGAAGAGTCGCATGCTGTTCTGATAAGCCAGCCAGGGGCCCCTAAAATATATTTTCAAATAATGAAAGTGAAGTATGAAATTTAGAGAACCTAACAGCATAGCCTTTCCCTGAGTGTGCCTTGCAGTGGTTCCTGCCAAGCAGGTAAGGGCGAAAATTATATTTCTTCCACAGAGAGAGAGCCCTGCAGCCTGTGTGGGTGACAGCCTTTTTTAGCGACACCGAAAATAAGGAACATGAATGACCTGGTCTTGCACTGGACCATGCCCTGGGGTTTGTAGGAACATTTGGACTCCTTGCTTAATAATACAGGGGTTCACCCATTGTAAACAGAACAGAAAGCTGAAACAAAGAAAAGGAGGGGCACCCCGCTGGCTCAGTCGGAAGAGCATGCAACTCTTGATCTGGCGTCGTAAGTTGGAGCCCCCCCATTGGGTGTAGTTTACTAAAAACAAATAAACTTTAAAAAATACAGATAGCTTCACTTTCAACATGTTTTTGAGAAACAAAGGGAGAGATGAAACAGTAGAACAGAAAGTTTAAAGCTTGGAATTTTGATGCAGTTTTTTCGTTTTAGCATTTTAACATGCTTCAGAGTTGTTTTATGTCGTTGTTAGAAACATGTATTCTGACAGTAGACTGTGCAGATTTGAACACTACCTCTGCTTCTTGGACAAGATACTAACCTTACTTACTGATCTATGAAATGGGGATAGAAATAGTACGTATCTGTTAGGGTTGCTTTGAGGATTAAGAACCAAAATGGGTGTGTAGGGCTTAGAACTGCCTGGCCTTAAATTCAGATGTTTTTCCAAACTCTTTTTGATACAGTTAGTCAGTGAGCTACAATCTGATTAAATGCTTATGTGTCAAAATGAACACTAAATCTGCAAATAATTACAAATACTAGTACTTACTAGTACTTACCTTCGTGCTTGCTTGGCAATCACGTGGATGTTTGATGAGTCAGAATAAGTGAAGATGTAGCAAAGTGATGCTCAATAAGAAGTTGAAATCATATTGATAAGTCTAACCAGTCAACTGTTTTTTGTAGTGTGATTTAAAAATACTAACATAAATATGTTAGAATATTCATAGCTCTCTATTTAATAAATATGCATGCATTTTAATTAAAAGCGTTGATTTTAATTCTGGTTTGAAATTTCTCTTTCGTATTTTTCTACCAGGAAAGAAGACTTGGAGACAAAATCAGAGCAACTTAAAAGTAAATACCATTAATTAATTCAAAATTAGCTTTATTGCTGTAGTTGCAGATTTGGTATAGAGGCTTAAACCATATTTTTAATCCACTAAACCAATATTGTACATTCGGAAGCCTATTTAATCTAAAGGAAAAAACTGCTGCTGCATTGTGTCTAATTTCTCTCCTAGCACATCCTCACGTGTATGAGCAGTTTCTCAAGTCTTGGTTCGAGTTCAGAATTAATTTCTGTAAAACATCTATAAGTCTCAGCTTCTCTTTCCCCCACCTCACCTCAATAAACTTAAATAAGTATTGCGCTTTTCTACAAAAGAAGATTCCTTTCATAACTGATTACATTCCTGTAAGTATGAAGCACGAACAAAGGACAGGTTCTAATGGTCCATACGCTGGGCTCAAAAAAGACATCTATTCGTTTCTTGATTGATACAAGACTCCTTCTCAGTTGTTCAGGATATTCTGGTATCTGCAGAGAGTAGCCTCATCATAACTGTAGGGCACTACATTTTCCTTGTGTCTTCTTGATGGTCAGTAAGGACAAGAACATAGATCTCCAAGAGGCAGTTACTGGCTATAAAACCTGGCATAAGGAACCTCCGTTTCCTTATCTATAAAATGGGGATAATAACAGAACACCCTCATTGTAGAGTTCGTGTAAACATAAAATAATATTTGGAAAGTATTTCAAATGAAGTGTGCCATATGGTAGCATGCTACGTGTTGTATACCATTATGAGCAGGCTAGGGAGTAGCCTATACTATAGACTGTGCCTGGGGATCATGAGGTACAGCCACAACTTCTGGTTTCAAGAAGGAAACAGGCTGAAGACCAAATTCCACAGTCTTCCGGGTCTTTCGGTTCCAGTTTCCACTCATGACACCCTAACGTTCCTCTGTGTGGATTTATTCATTTACATATCCCAGGGGAGAAAAGTAGGAGGCTGCGGTTCTGTTCATTTTCTTGGTGAGATTTCTAGCTAGTTAACTGAGTTCCAAAATGCACACGTTCTTCTAATTCAAGTCAACTTGCGCAATCCTTCGGCAAGGCATTTAAAAGAATAAATTTATGTTTCAAAACTTTCCAAACTTGAATTTCAGAAACCTGTTAGGAGTAAGAGATGCATACCTGTCTGATGAGTGAAGAAGTGCACAGCATTATCAGTCTTCGTTATAGTATTAAAATGATAATAGTTGGTACATTCGTATAGAACGAATCAAAACATGGCCTTAAAGAGGGAGCATAGTGGTGGCACACCATGGGCTTGACTCGGTTTTATCACTTATCAGGTGTGGGACCTTGGCCCGGTTGCTAAACCTTCCTGAGCCTCAGTCTTCCCATATGCAAAATGAGGATAAGTATGCCGTAGCTTGCCAAATTGCTGGGAAGATTGGATACAGTGATTCGTGTTAGGTCCCTACAACTGTGCCTGCACAGTATCCGGGAAATAGTCAATAAATGTTTGTTCCTTTCCACATGCGTTTGTAATGTTTTGTGCAAATGTTTTTTAGTGGGCAGATCTCATATTTCACTTTGGGTTCTACTTGTTACAAAGTTGCTTGGAGTTGAGGCATTTTGCAGGCTCAAAAGTCCAACTACAGCCAAGATCCTTGGAAGATACTTCTAAGGCTTCTGAAGAACAAATAACCACCACACATCTCATGTAGTTGACTCAGTCGGCCAGTCCAAGTCCTGTAGAGTCTTCAAAATAAGACAGTGGTTTAGGGTCAGGGAAGTCACTTGTAGCAAAACCTGACATGTGACAGAGAGCAGAGACAAGGATCAACAGGTTATAGCCATTTTAAGAAAGAATAGACAGTTACCCACATGTTATTAACCTTGGAGTGTATCATCAGGTTTTTATCACATCATTCACGTTCCTGATGGTACCACTGCATCATTAGAAGGAGAGTCAGTGATGTGTATCCTTGGTTAGAGAACTCAAGGATTCATGTAATATTTCCTAGAAAGTTTCCATCAAAAATCATTAAGGTTAAAAAGCTGGGTTTTTTTTCTTCAGTGAATGAACTTTAGTTATCTGGAAACTCAACTTTTTATAAATTAACCTCACTTCCCCAAAGTGCCAAATAAATGAGGCATCATTTAATGTGGAAAATACAATTTTTTTCCTTAGGGCATTAGTAGGGGTTGGGGAAAGGTGGTGGCAGCGGCAGAGGGAGAGGGAGAGAGAATCCTAATCCCATAACCCTGAGATCATGACCTGAGCTGAAGTCAAGAGTCGTATGCTTAATCAACTGAGCCACCCAGGCACCCCATGTGTAAGATATGCTCTAATTAGTATCTTAAATCGGTCCTCTTTGGCAACTCAAGTAGTTTTTTGTTGTTGTTTTTTTACCAGTACATATCAAAGTTATTCCTGAAAAAAATAATCCTAGTGTTTTCAAGTTATCTACACAGGACCTAGAGAAAACTTAATTTGAGCTTGATTTTTTTCAAGAAGAACTATACTTACATAGATGCTAATTTAAGTTTTATTTTAATCATTTCAGGCTGAAGTGGTGCATGATTGTCGGGAGAAGAGAAGTTCTGGTCAATCCTCCAGTTTGGACAATGACAATACCTTGGATGTTTTACAGAAGTATCTTTTCTTTATTGACATATTCTCGTATACACATCTATCAGTAGGAATCTCTGATTCAGCATTGAAGGCGAATGTGCTTGAATTTTGTAATCACAAAGTGGGGTTTTGTTACGTTGATGAAAAGAGCACTAGATGAGGTGTCAGAAGTCCTAGAATTAGGCCTGGCTAACCTATGCTCTGTTTGTGTGACTCGAAAATTAACCAGAGTTTTCTAGAATCTTCATTTCCTCTTTTGTAAAAGAGGTAAAAGTGAATGAGACGATGTTTCAAAAACTACAAGGGTTATGTAGATATATAATGATATTTTATAGATCTTGACAATAATTGTTTTATAAAATTATGTTACTAGGGGTGCCTGGGTGGCTCAGTGGGTTAAAGCCTCTGCCTTCAGCTCGGATCACGATCTCAGGGTCCTGGGATCGAGTCCCGCATCGGGCTCTCTGCTCAGCAGGGAGCCTGCTTCCCCCTCTCCCTCTGCCTGCCTCTTTGCCTACTTGTAATCTCTCTCTCTGTCAAATGAATAAATAAAATCTTTAAAAAAATTATGTTACTATTCTAGACGTAAGAATATTCACCTTTTTTTTTCTAAAGATTTTATCTGGGGCACCTGGGTGGCTCAGTCGGTTAAGTGGATGACTAATGATTTTGGCTCAGGTCATGATCTCAGGGTTGTGAGATCAAGCCTTGAGTCCCGCTCCATGCTCAGCATGTAGTCTGCTTGAGATTCTCTCTCTCCGCCTCTGCCCCTTCCCCCACTTGCGCTCTTTCTCTCTCATAAAAATAAATAAATAAAATCTTAAAAAACAACTCTTAGAACTCAATGGTAAGAGGGAAAAAAACCCCACAAATTAAAAAAAATTATTTATTTGAGAGAGAGTGACAGCGGTGAGGGGGGATGAGAAGGGGGGGAAGAATCTCAACCTGACTCCCCACTGAATGCAGAGCCCGAGGTGGGGCTCGATCCCACAACCCCGAGATCATGACCTGAAGTGAAACCAAGCGTTGGAGGCTTAACTGACTGAACCACCCAGGTGCTCAGTAAATTGATTCATAAGCTTAGTGAGATAGAAATAAAGTGGGTTATTTTTTTTTCATGTAAAAATAAGCCCTGAGCCCCCTTTCCTTTCTTCTAAATGTATTTTAAAGAGTCTTGTGGGTGGTACTTATTCTGGAAACCATACAATTAATTTTGTATTTTGATGATAAAACCAAAACCATTGGTAGTTCCTACACATTAACAATTTTTACCTTAGACAGTTTATAATGAGAACGATTGAAGGGGCATAACACAATTCTTTTTTTTTTAAGATTTTATTTATTTATTTGACAGAAAGAGAGGAGAGAGGGGACACAAGCAAGGGGAGTGGGAGAGGAAGAAGCAGGCTCCTCGTAGAGCAGGGAGCCCGATGCGGGGCTCCATCCCAGGACCCTGGGATCATGACCTGAGCCGAAGGCAGACGCTTAACGACTGAGCCACCCAGGCACCAGGCATAACACAATTCTAAAGCAACGAAATAACCAATACTGTCTTTTCACTTTAGCCACGTCCTGAATGAACTGATACAGACAGAGAGGGCGTATGTTCGCGAACTGTTTACTGTTTTGTTGGTAAGCGACTGAAATTATATTTTCCCATCTTTGCCCGAATGTTGTCCTGCTACATTCAGTAGGAGGTGTTGTGCCTTCCCTTGCTGTCTGCCTCCTTGATTGTCACACGCCAGCCGTGGGCGCTTCTCCCACCGTGTGAGGCTGCACGTGTGGGAAACAAGCATGGTCAGGTTCTCCCTCGGTAGTGAGAGTGGCGGGACCCAGATTTTAGTATAGAAGAGATAAGCTGTTTTCTTAAGGATCCAGCAGATTGTTAAAATTATTCCCAGGGTGCTATTTAGAGACTGTGATGTAAAGAACTAAAAGTAGGAGTAAAGCAGTCATTTGATACAAATGTAGTAGTATAATTTGGTCTGAAAAACCCAAACACGTATTGGCAGTTTAAGAAGAGGTTAATGACCTGTAATATAATTTTCATGCTTGGTTTCTATTTTGTTTCCTATACCATAAACTACCCTCAAGGCCAGGGAGTCGGAGTCACTTCATTCTACCCGTTGAGTGGGAAACCATGATTTCCTTGTCTTGCTTTCTAAAAAAAAAAAAAAAAGAAGAAAGAAAGAAAAGAAATTTAAAAAATGGAGAACTTTGGGTACTGGAAGATTCGACTGTTAAAATTACTAACAGGTTTACCCACTCATCCCCAATACATGCTGCTGTATCTGTATCTTTTGTGGCCCAAACAAATGTTAATGTGAATATTTTTAAACGAATAAATATATTTATTTTGGGCAGGGCTATAGAGTGGAGATGGATAATCCTGACATGTTTGATCTTATGCCACCGCTCCTGAGAAATAAAAAGGATATTCTCTTTGGAAATATGGCCGAAATATATGAATTCCATAACAAGTATGTAATTGCTGAATTGAATTTTCTTTTTCATCATATTATTTAAAGGGCTATTGACCAATTTATTGTATTTCACATAAAATTATATCATTTTTTTTTCTCTGAAATTTTCACAGCATTTTCTTGAGCAGTCTGGAAAATTGTGTTGACGCTCCGGAAAGAGTGGGACCTTGTTTCCTGGAAAGGGTTTGTTAATTATTTAAAACTATATAAATATGGGCCACTAAAGTAGCAGCTCATTTTATAGGACCCAATTTAGAGACAAAGTGGGTATTATTTTTTTTTATACTTTATGTTTTTGGAGGAGACACATCACTCCAGCAAGCATTTAATTTTAGATCAAGTCTTGTTATAGAAGTTGGTGCAGTGAAGTGTCCAGAGTGCATGAATGGCCATTGTCTTCTGTGGCTCAGCTTGTGGCCACTGACCTGTGGGTGGTCCTGGGAGTCCAGGGACCATCCTGGCTGGGAAGATGTGAGACTTAGAATCGCCTTCACATGTAGAGTCTTAGACTCAAAACATAGTCTGGCCTTCAGACACCGGGGTATCTGTCATGGGAACTTTGTGAAACAGAGGGCTGTCTGTTCTTGTTATCCTACAAGATCATTCAGGGAGGCTCATTCTCCATATCTCAAGAGAATGCTTATCACAATTGACTTCCCAGGCTTTGTAATCATACCTCTCCTCCATTAGAATTTTTCCTTAGACTATTCTCTGCTTATCTACGTCCTCCTCTTCCTGAAAAATCAGTTCCATCTTGATTTGAGACGCAATTTGATAATGCTGATCACTGAAAGTTTCCGAATAGATGTCTTATCCCAGAGAGTGCTAATGGACTCAATATGATAAGATTAAGAAAAAACTATTTGTCATTACGTTTCTCAATATATTCTAACTTTTAACACATTTGAATGATAGCTAGATTTCTTCCCTGACTTCTCTAAGCAACACCAGTCTCTTTCCTTTGGACTTGTGTGGTACTTAATGTCTGCGCTACTCGTTGGGGATTTTACATTTGCTGTGCATTTTTATATACATTTGTGAATTCTGTCCCCAATTAGATGAAAAACTCTTTAGGCAGGGTCCATATCCTATATATCTTTGTATCTCTCATAAGGTGAGCAGAGTTATTGGCAACCAGCGTTGGTTTAATGAAGGCCTATTGATATGTTCTTTCATTCAGTAGCCATCTACTGAATCCATGCTATACACCAAGCACTGTTCTAGGCAATGTGGATAACAAGACCAAGACTATTCCCATAGAGAAAGGGGGAAAATAATTGTATTCAGTGTCAGTTGTGCTGTATCAAGGATATACAAAGGATCCCGTAGGAGCCAAGAAGAGGGGCATCTTACGTAGATCGGAGGTATAAATGATGGCTTTCTAGAAGAGATGACTCATGAGAAGGATGTTAAAGAGTGAGTAGGAGGTAGTCCGTTAGAGGAGGGTCAGAGAGAAGTGATTCCAAGCAGAGAGAATAACATGGGCAGGTGCCTAGTGGGTTAATAATGCGACGATGATACCCCAGGGATGAACCAAGGACCTTGGATGTTAGCTCCAGCTTCGTTCACTGGGGAATTGAGCGACTAATATCATGGAAAGAGCATGTTTCTTTGTACCCTGTTAGCTCGTACTTATGAGAAAAATTCATCTGTTTTTATAGTTCAGTCAGAGAAGGCTTTTCTCTCTCTAACTCTCAAGACTTGGTAAGTGAAAGTCGTGAAATTACTGGGATGATGATGGGTCCCTCTACTCAGTCTGGCGGGCATGCTTTTCTTGGGATACAGAGAGGGCTCCTGACGAGCCGTCAGTGTGGCAGGCCCTTTAGGCCACATTCCCTGTAGCGCTTGGCCCCACTCATTCTTGGTCAGCCTTTCTTGAGAAGAAAAATACATGTTCACCAACTGATAATACATTTGAATTTCCTTTTTGCCACAGAAAGATGATTTTCAGATGTATGCAAAATACTGTCAGAATAAACCCAGATCAGAGGCGATTTGGAAGAAGTATTCAGAATGCGCCTTTTTCCAGGTATAGTAATTATTTTATTCAGATATCAGTTATGCTCCTTCTGGGAGACACTGGGATATTTCTTATAAATTCATTTTTCACTCTAAGGTATATACACGACAGATCAAAGAACAATTTGACCCTGCTGCCAAACATGCGCGGACACACACGTGCTCAAGGGCATGCAAACATATATGCTGCTTCTCAGAGGCAATCCTTTGCAGTTCTTTTCGCTACTTCCTTTGGTGTTTACCTCCATGTTTCCAAAAAACACATGATATTGCTGCTTTAGCCCTCTTCACTGCCCTTGCCTCACCACTGGATACACACACATACTTCTTTTTCTCCAAAACATCCAGTATGGCTATAAATTTAGTCATATAGATAACATGGTGTTTAATTATTAAGACTATGATATCCCTATGCTCAGATGAATCGTGTGGTATAAGATGGTTGCTTTTCTATACCTTTTGTTTTTCTTGCAATTGTCTTTTTTGCTCACTTAATTTTTTTATTTTTTAAAAATTTTATTTATTTTAAAAGGCTTATTTATTTGAGAGAGAAAGAGAGAGAGAGCGAGTGAGCACCTGCATGAACAGGGGAAGGGGGAGAGGGAGAGAAGCAGACTCTTCACTGAGCGTGGACCCGACGTGGGGCTTCGTGGGGCTTGATCTCACAACCCTGACATCATGACCTGAACTGAAATTTAGTGTCGGTTGCTTAATCCACTGAGCCACCCAGGTGCCCTTCACTTAATTTTTTAGATACTTTCTCCTATTCTACCCTAACCTCTCCTAGGTATGAGAGTTACATAAATCTCTTCTTGGTACATTGAACATACTCTCTGTTCTCTGAATTTCATTTTGAATTGATCTCTCCTGAGCTTTTCTGATCTGCTCATTGAGACTCACTAGACCTGTTGCAGAGCTGTCAACCTAGGATCTTGATGAATACAACTTTTGGGATAGGCTCTCCTGTTTCCTAGGTGCCACATTTTCTTGTTTCACTCACTTGTTTTGTAGAACATATTCCCTAGTAGTTTTGCTGAGAAAGTGTGCCTGGTAGGTAAAAGTTTTCAGGCTTGGCGTGTGTACAAAAGTCTATCCTAACACTTGATGGCTAGCTTGGCTGGGTATAGAATTCTATGTAAGAAATAATTTTCCTCAGAATTTTGAAGGTATTTGCTATATTGTCTTCCGGCTTCCAGTGTTGCTGTTAAGAAATCTGATGCCATTTTGATTTTTGATCCTTTGTGTGTAACCTATTTTTGTCCTTTCTCTGAAAGCTTATGGGGACATCTTTACCCTTGGGGTTCTGAAATTTCACAATACCGTGCCATGATGTTGGCACTGTTTTCATCCATTCTGTCCATCTTGCGGTGATCCCTTTGAATTTGGAACCTCTTATCCACATTTACTTGGATTTTTTTTTTTATTTTCTCTGCCCAATTTTTTCTACTTTCTCTCTCTGGAATTTCTGTTGTACAGATGTTTTGATATCCTCGCCCAGTCCTTTAATTCTCTAATCTTTTCTCTCTATTTTCAGCTCTTTGTCTTGCTCTGTTTTCTGGAATTTGTTTTTCAGTCCTTTTATTGAGGATTTTGTTTCTACTGTAAAGTTTTTAATTTTGGAGAACCTCTACCATTTTTTTGTTCTCTTGGTGTTCTTTTCAATAGAACCCTGTTTTTGTTTCATGAATTCAGTATTTTCACTTATCTATATGAAGATAATTGTAATAGAATTTCCTTCTAAAAATCATTTTTTCTTGCTTGCATAATTTCTGTTGTCTTTAGATTGCTTTTGTGTTTTCGTTTTCTTCATTTTGTTCCTGTCACTCATATTACTTTCCTCAAATGTCTAGTGATACCTGTTTGTCCACTTAAGAGTAAGCACTAGAATAAAACGCTTATTGGAAGTATCCTGTGCACATATGGATTATTTGACCATGGTTTTCACTGGTGAGTGTGATTTGTCTCATAAATATTCAAGCAATCTCTTTGCATTCAGTATGGTACTCGGTCTTTAGCTGGACCTGGTATTCTCTAGCTCAAAGGCCTTCTGTTTTACTCTTTTCAGATACACATCCATTCTTCTGCTGTCTGGCGGGAGAGGCAGCCACCCAGTTGTGCATAGTAGCATGGCTCTCTGAGAGCCTTCTCTCCCTCTTTTTTTTTAAATTAGCCATTTTAAAGATTTTATATTTATTTATTTATTTACTTATTGAGAGAGAGAGTGAGTGTGTGAGTGGGGGTAGGTGCAGAGGGAAAGAGAGAGAGAATCCCCAGCAGACTCCGTACTGAGCGTGGAGCCTGACATGGGGCTTGATCCCACGACTCGGAGATCATGACCTGGCTCGAAATCAAGAGTTGGATGCTTAACTGACTGAGCCACCCGGTGCCCCCTTTCTTTCCCTTTTTCAAAAACTTTTATGCCCATTTAATTTTTTCTGTAACAGCTTTATTGAGATGTAATTAAAATATCATAAATTTTGCCCTTTTCAAATGTGCAATTAAGTAGTTTTACTGTATCCACAGTGTTGTGCAACCATTGCCGCAGTCAAAGACCAATTTCATACTCCACAAAAAACCCACTCATACCTTTTAGTAATCACCTCTGACATTCCTCCAACCCCTACAGCCTTCTGCAAGTAGTAAGCTACCTTCTGTCTTTCTAGATTGGCCTGTTCTGAACTTTGATATAAATGCAATCAAAATATGTGATCTTTTGTGTTTCACTGATTTCACGTAGTGTCATTTTTTTGCCGTTCATCCACATTGTAGCCTGTATCAGTTCTTCATTCCATTGTATGCGTATTCGACATTCTAGGTACCCATTCATCAACTGATGGTAATTTGGTTCTTTTGCACCTCTTATGTACAAGTTTTATCTGTGGACATATATTTTCATTTCTTTTGGCCATATACCTGTGTATGAAATTGCTGGGTCATTTGGTAACTCTCTGTAACTCTTTGAAGAATGGTTGGGTTCTTTTCTGAAGTTGCAACACCATTTTACATCCCTTCTGGCAGTGTATGAGGGTCCTGATTGCTCTACACTCTCACCAACACTTGTTAGTATCTACTTACTTCTTTTCATCCCCGCACACACCCCCTCCCCCAGTAACTACTTTTGTTCTTTTTTAAAAGATTTTATTTATTTATTTGACAGAGAGAGACACAGCGAGAGAGGGAACACCAGCAGGGGGAGTGGGAGAGGGAGAAGCAGGCTTCCCGCAGAGCAGGGAGCCCGACTCGGGGCTCGATCCCAGGACCCTGGGACCATGACCTGAGCTGAAGGCAGAGGCTTAACGACTGAGCCACCCAGGCGCCCCTCCAGTATCTACTTCTTAACCAGACTTTCAACAACCACATTTCTTTCAAACACACCTTCATCTCCCACTTTCAGGGGTACTCGATGTCTGTAATTCTGGACTCTTTGTGGTGGGAAGGGGAAACTGAGTTAGTTGTTCCTTAGGTTTTCCCTTGGCCATCTTGAGATTCACTCTTCTCTAGTGTGCTCCCTTGCTTACCACCTGTCAGTTTGATTTTCAGTTTCCATCTTCGGTTGATAGTTTTTCCTCTCCCATCTTTGTGACTTTGGGTTTTGTCTTATAAAAATGACTTTAAAATATCATTTTAGTTGGGATTCATGAGTGAGGAGAGCTAAATACATGTGTCCATCCATTAAATTTAACCATAAGTTGCTAACTGTTTGAATTATTTTTAAAGATTTTATTTTTTTAGGTAATCTCTGCACCCAACGTGGGCTCAAACTCACATTCCCGAGATCCAGAGTCATATGCTCCACTGACTGAGCCAGCCCAGGGCCCCCTAACTGTTTGAATTGGATTGTATATTGCTTTTTTTTTAAAGATTTTTATTTATTTATTTCACAGAGGGAGAGAGATCACAAGGAGGCAGAGAGGCAGGCAGAGAGAGAGGGGGAAGCAGGCTCCCCGCTGAGCAGGGAGCCCGATGCGGGCCTCGATTCCAGGACCCTGAGATCGTGACCTGAGCCAAAGGCAGAGGCTTTAACCCACTGAGCCACCCAGGCGCCCTGTATATTGCTTTTTATCCATATCCAGAAGCAGGTCCCAGATCTTACACATGTATATCTTTTCCCATTTCCTTTCCATTCTGTACTTCTTAAATGCACATTTCATCCTAATCGGCCCCATCTTGCTGTTGTTATGGACCCTACAGTGTTCCCAGGACCCAAAGTCATGACCCTTACATTTATCATGGCAGTGAGCCAATAATCAGATGAACTATAGCACCCGTTGGTGAGGTCTGTATATTTCTTGTGATATTAAAAAAAAAATTCCTCTCATACCCAGTTTGACTTATATTCACTACAACCTGTTTCTTTTCTGGGCCTTGGCCTGTGAAGCCGAGCCTCTTGTTAATTTTCTTCAATATACTTTTGGTCATGTTTTGTTCATCATGTTCATCTCTGGCCGTTCATTGTTTTCTCATCTTTCAGGCATTTCATATAAATGTGCATTTTATGTAAAAACATATTTGCATTTGAAATTTTAACATTTTTCTACCTCTCAAATCCTTGAAATAATGTTTACAGTAGTTTTTTTTTTATATTTACGGCCGCTTCGAATTTCCATTTAGTATGTAACAGCAGCTTCTCTGGTAGATTCTCCTTGAGATGTAAGAAATCTGCATGCATGGGGTCTAATCCGTGAACACTTGGCATTTTCGCAGGTACACGTCTTAATTTAAGTTTACTGGTAATTATGTTTTAATGACAGGAATGTCAAAGAAAATTAAAACACCGACTTGGTCTGGATTCCTATTTACTCAAACCCGTGCAACGAATCACTAAGTATCAATTACTGTTAAAGGTAATTATGTGAAGCATTTGTTTCTTTCTTTACTTACTTCTTTGGGTCAGATGTGGCAAAGACATTAAAAAAGGAAGCGACTGGCGGGGAAGCACTAGGGGCAGGGAGGCTGGGTGAGCAGGAAGGCTGGAGTGAACAGTATGCTTCCTCTCTTCACTGTGGCAATTCAAGTACCTGATGCCTAGATAGAAACAGAGAATCTCTAGAGTCTTTTTAGCTATTTAATTAGGCACACAAGTTACGTTGATGTAGGCATAACGAATGCAGAACTTTCATGATCGTTAAGGACTAAACAAATATTTCTTAGAGTTTGTGACTGCATTTCATGTGTGCTTTCTCCATGAAAACTCCAGATGGTACATCCCTTGTGTCCTTTGTCAGGGTTACTGAAATGTCACGTTAAGTATAAGCACTGCGAGCGTATTTTATAATACATGTTCACAACGTTCTGTGGTCTACGCAAAACAAAGAAAGTGAATTGTTGCATTTGGAGGGCCAAAAAAGTGTGATTGTTTTAAAAATCAGTCTATAGTGTGTCCTAATAGCTGCTTTTCTGCAGCTCCGAGAGCACTGAGTGCCCTGTACTTGGTACTGTTTAGTCACTATTCCATTTCTTCCCAAATTTTGACACATTTTTTAAAATAGAGTATTAATGTCACAAGTAGAAAATGAAAGATATTGCTCAAAAAATGATATTGTCTTTGGATTCCTCCTTGAAAGCATGCTAGCCAAAAATGTATTTGTTTTCTCCAGCTATTAATATCTGCCTGATATTAAGTTTAATTCTTGACTTCTAATTACAGGAGCTGTTGAAATATAGCAAAGGCTGCCAAGGATTTGAACAATTAAAGGAGGCACTTGACACAATGCTGGATTTACTGAAGTCAGTTAATGACTCTATGCATCAGATTGCAATAAATGGCTATATTGTGAGTAGATTTTAATGATCATTGTGGTTTTGTGGGTAAGCATGTTAAGATCTCTTTCTTTGGCTCCTGGAGCCAAGTGAGAAATAAAAAGGGCAGAAAAAATGGAGATCCAAATGTCACCAGTGTTACTGACCATGCTCACTGAAGAACTGGCTTCAGATTAGCAGCCAAATGGATTTGTGATCTCCCCCTTGTCCCTAGAAGCCTACCCCCAACTCCAACCTTAAGATAGCCTGCTTGAAGGAACTGTCGGGGTCTTCTAAGGAGATGTATTGTCCCAGGATTGCTGTTTGCCCTAGTCCAAGATAAATGTGGAAGAAAAATAAAATCAAGCCTTTAGAGTAAGCTCTGCCTAGTGGGGATGCTTGTCCCAGTAGACGTCCATCACCAATCAGGATTGAGAAGATGGGGAGAGCTACCCTAGTTGGAAGATGTCCACATGGAGGCAGGAAGCCAGGAAAAAGGAGGTTTCTTCCATCTCTTGCTCCTGCCATAGTTTTGTACCTGTGGGACACAAGGCATGTGTTAATGTAGTCAGTTACGAGGAATAAAATTTTAAAACATGTATCACTCTGATGGCAGAGGTGTGAACGGAGCTGTGCCTTGTACTGATGAGTGTTGATTCTCCTTCGTAGGGAAATTTAAATGAACTGGGCAAGATGATCATGCAGGGCGCATTCAGTGTTTGGACTGGACACAAGAAAGGCGCTACAAAAATGAAGGATTTTGCTAGATTCAAACCAATGCAGCGGCATCTCTTCTTGTATGAAAAAGCCATCCTTTTTTGTAAGAGGCGCGTTGAAAGTGGAGAAGGCTCTGATAGATACCCGTCATACAGTTTTAAGCACTGTTTGAAAGTAAGACAATTTCAATTGTGTAACATAATATTATTTCATATATCTATATAAATATAAAAGTTTGTACACCTTTGCAAGGAAAAGGAGTGGGTTTTATACTTTAGTTGTGCACCCCTTTTCTTAAATGAAGTCTTTTTATTCAGCTATCATTGACATACAGTACTGTGTTCGTTTCAGGTATACGATACAATGATGTGATATTTGTGTATATTGCAAAACGATCCCCACAGTAAGTCAAGTTAACCTCCATCACCACACACAGTTACAGCTTTTTTTCTTGTGATAAGAGCTATTTAAGTTGTACTGTCCTAGCAACTTTCACATGTGCAGTAGGGTATTGCCAGCGACGGTCACCATGCTGTGCATTCCATCTCCAGGACTTACGTATTTTATAACTAGAAACGTGTACCCTGGAACCCCCTTCACCTGCTCCACCTGCCTCCAGGCCACAAAAGCTTAAGTAGAGGTCTCGTGTTGAAATCCAGTAACACAGAACGGCTGAAATAAGACTGTGGGAGAGCAGAGCCTTCCCTCCTTCCTTTCCTCTCTCACTCCTTGTGCCCTCGTGGGGAGCACGGTACGAAGTTGTGGGAGGTGACCAGGTTCTCCCACGAGCACTCTCTTACCAGCGGTACTGGGTAGAGTTGATGGTCTTGGTAGCAGGGAGCCTTTACTGTACAGGAGAGATGAGGAAGACGGAGTTTCTTTCTTTTTTTTTTTTTCCCTCCGTGCAGTTTAAAAGTGGGTGACTTATGTGCTTAGCATAGTCCCACCTTTTTTTTGGTATCCTTTCTTCATTCCTTAGCCCTTCTTCTCCTGGGTGTCCAGAGCCATTTACACCTGAATCCTGCCCACATCTTCTTTTTTTTTTTTTTTAATTTTATTTTTATTATTTGCCCAAGGGGTACAGGTCTGTGAATCATCAGGCTTACATCTTTCACAGCATTCACCAAAGCACAAACCCTCCCCAATGTCCATAACCCATCCACCCTATCCCTACCCTCCCACCCCCCAGTAACCCTCAGTTTGTTTTGTGAGATTAGGAGTCTCTTATGGTTTGTCTCCTTCCCCATCCCATCTTGTTTCATTATTTTTCCCTCCCTACCCCCCACGACCCCCAACCCTGCCCCTCCAGTTCCTCATATCAGAGAGATCATATGATAATTGTCTTTCTCTGATTGACTTATTTC